>JAJPUD010000617.1:109598-135994 GCA_023553655.1 Myrmecobius fasciatus | reverse complement strand
TGAACTCTTTCACGGGCTCGTAGAAGCAATCTCACGATGCCCAGGGCTATCTGCCATCTCCTCCATCCCAAACTGAATCGAGGACACATTGTGACATTAGCCTGATTGCGAATGTTGCCAGTTACATCTCTGGACCTCCTCCCAACACCAGAACCTAGTACAGCATCCAGCTGTTAGCTATTTTAGAAACATGATCGACACTGGGCTGGTGATTTCTTCCATAGAGGGACTTTGCAGATGAGGAAACTCCCCCTTAAAATGCAGATCATGAGGGACGTGGCTCTCCTCAATGAGATGAGTCAATTGTTCAGTGATGAAGAGAGCCGTCTACACCCAGGCCTCAGTGTGGACCACAACATAGCATTTTTACTCTTTTGGTTGCTGCTTTTTTGCTTGTATTTTGTTTTCTTTCTCAGTTTTTTTCTCCTTCTTGATCTGATTTTTCTTGCACAGCAAGATAACTGTATAAATATGTATACATAGACTGGATTTAACATATATTTTAACATAGTTAACATGTATTGGATTACCTGCCATCTAGGGGAGGGGGTGGGGGAAGGAGGGGGAAATTTGGAACAGAAGATTTTAAGTGACTTGCCCAGGGTCACACAGCTAAGAAGTGTCTGAGACCAGATTTGAACTCAGGTCCTCCTGACTTCAGGGCTGGTGCGCTAACCACTGCGCCACCTAGCTGCCCCAAGAAATTTAAAAAGTAAAATGCAGATCAACTCTTTTTCTGTAAACCATAGATTTCAAAAACAAAAACAAAACAACAAAAAAAACCCATAGATTTCAAGGGTTGCCTTAGATTAAGTGACTCGATCATATAAGTCTGAATCTAAACATCAACCCACTTCTTGTTCTATCCATAACAGCATGTTATTTCAACATCAATGCATCTGCCTAAAATCCCTCCTGGAAGAAAATGGACATATATTGGGTGCTAAAATAGTTCTCTTGAAGCAAGGTGGCACAGTGGACAGAGCACTGGGCCTGGAATCAGGAAGACTCACCTCCTTGAGTTCAAACCTGCCTTCAGATATTAGTTATATGATTGTAGGTAAGTCACTTAACTCTGTTTGCCTCAGTTTCCCCCAAAATAAAATGAGCTGGAGAAGAAAATGGCAAAATCTTTGCCAAGAGCACTTACTAATTGGGTGACCCTTGGCAAGTCACTTAATGCTGTTTGCCTCAGTTTGCCCTATCTGTAAAATGAGCTTGAAGAAGGAAATGACAAACTACTCCAGTATTTTTGCCAAGGAACACCCCATCCTCAGTGAGGTCATGATGAATTGGACCTCACTGAAGCTTTCCGGGCCCCACTTTGCTTATTTTTCAGATGAGGAAGGGGGTTGGATTATATTTACTCCAAGTTTCTTTTGAGATATTGCTGTACAATCATCTGAATGTTTTGCTCCTGCTTTTATTACTTCTGGTGTGACCAGTTCTATGTGACCTGGAGCCTCACTTTCCTCAACTGGAGTTAGGCTAAATGCCTTCCAAGGTCCCTGTCCACTGTTTCCATGCCCTTTCATGAGGGTAGTTCTTCCTCTCTCTTAGGAAGGACTACAGGATGGGAAAGGGCTTCTGAATTCAAAAGAAAACCTGAGATGAAATAGATGTGGCCAAGGAGAAAATGATAAAATATATAAACTTGAATAAAATGGAAAGATGAGTAATAAAAGTGAAATAAGGTATGTATATGTGCGTGGGGTGGGGAGACGGAGATGATTTACACTCGGGCATATATCAATAAGAAAAGACGACAGGGATGGAGTCTGAGGGAGAAAACTTATATCCTATCCCTGAACTCATTAAAGGAGACTTGGAGTACAGCTGAGGGAGCCTGCATGCCCTTGGTGGTTCGAGGCTTTGATAAACTGGCATTTCTGCCTCTTTGACCAAGCTCCCCGTGCCCTCGGCACTCAGACTAATAGTTAATTTTGTATGAAGGGCTTGGCAGGTGTTAATGAGATCTGGGGGCTAGCACCAATTTATCTCTTCTCAGCAAGGCTACCCTCTTCCAGAGTGGATCTCTAGTGGCCTTGGCTGTCACTGAACCCCAGGTTTTCCACCAAGTGGCTTGCTGGATGTCAGAATCGAGTTTCTTGGAGACCTCAAAATCAAGGCTGCCCAGAGTTGATCCAAAGGGTCATTTGTCAATAGCTACTTTTAATGGTTTGGAAGAGGGGGGAAAAACCTGGCAGTCTCCACCATGGAGCAAGGATGTAAATCTCCCCAAGAAAACCAGCACAAAGGACTGACGCACTTTACAAGCTGTAAACCATGCTTTTATTAGCCATTTATGGGCCAGTTTTTTATGATGCAAGTTTAATATTAAACTATAAAGTTCACAATGCACTTATAAAGAGAGATAGACTTACTCACTAACTATTCTTGACTTTGTCTTCTGGCAAATACGGGTCGTTTGGAAGGCAGCCCCAAACAGTCGGGTCCAATTGGGTTGTTCGGTTGTGAGAACTGGGAGGATCCTTTATGGAAGTGGATAAGGGCTTGACGATATTGGGGGCATCCATTTCAACCTTAAAAAACACTGGACAAATGAAAAGGTTGTTTTTTCTTTCACTTTCCCCCAATTGGGGTGCCTCTTAGAGATTTTGGATCTATTTAGGGAAGAGAGTCAAGAGAAATCTGAGCAATTCTCAGACTGTTTGGAATCAGGATAGCCCTGAATGGATGTCTTATATAAGAGGGATTTGAACCTGAAATATAAAGCCTTGGGTTTTAGAAAGGACACGGGTTTGGTGAAATCTGATAAGAGTAATACATTATTTTTGTGTCCCTGTTTTGACTCTTTTTTTCTTTAAAAAATGTAAATGTCATATTTATTTCACTTCAACCTCATTGTCCAATACATCCTTCTCTCTTTCCAAACCCAGAAAGGCATGGATAATATTAAATATAAGGGAGAGGCTTTTTATCAACCCTCAATTCAGATTATTCCATAAGTCCTAGTTAGGTAACTATTCCTGCCACATCACAATAAAATACTGACACATGATAAGGTTTTAATATGGAAATGAGTTGGTCTATTCCCTGATATTTTTGCCAGGTACTAATGCCATGGGTCAAGAAAGAAACATTATGAATGGTTTGAGATAATAAGTTATGACAATGGCTGAGATAATAAGTTTTGATGGTTAGTCCAATACATATATCTATACACACACATGTATCAGGTCACTTTGGAAGGTTCAGAATTCTAGGATTAGGAAAGCTTTTTGTAGGCACACCTGTGCAGAGAGAAGGGGGACTTTCTCCCATCTCTCCATACATCAGTCATGTCATCAGAATTAATGGAGTAGAAACTAATGGATCTAATCAGAGCAGAGGGACCCTCTCAAGGACAGAGACAGAGACATGCAGGTATCTGCCCTAGAAGGAGCTGTGTGACCCCTCACAGCCAAGAAGAAAGCAGTCTGTGGACTAAAGAGATAGACCATGGAAGCCCAGATGAGTAGCCCACCCAATAGATAGATCAATAAACATAAAAGGAAATATATGGAGACTCTACAAAAAGAGTAAAGACTTCCAGTACTAGGAGTTGGGGGTTACTTTTCTGCCTCCCCTTTACCATGTATTTGTTTTACTTTAATTGTCCTCATAAACTTGAGTCCACTTTTTATGAATATGGCATATATTTGTATCTCACAGCATAGTGTTATAAACAGAGCTTGTGAAAAGAAAGATTACTCTTTCAGTGTTATGAAAAATAGATTGGAGAGGGGGACAAGGGAGAAAAGAAGCCCCATTAGAAGCTTACTGCAACAGCCTACTTAGGTGATAACAAAGACCTAACCTAAAGCAGTGTCTATATCTATGGTAATAGAAGACTAGATACAAGAAATATCATTATAATAATGAGACATATTTCAGTGGTTATTTGTCATATGCACATATCAAATATCCCACAAAGATATTTGATATGTAGCACTTATGGTGCTACTTATGGTACATAACCCTAGAGCACTTATGGACAATGTTTAATAAACTCCATGACATAAATCATAGATGATATGTTAGTTTTTTAAGGCATTCAATTATACTTGAGTCCAACCCTTTGAGCTTCTATTTGGGGCTCAGAGAAACTCATTAAGCTACAGATTTAGTGTTGGAAGGGAAATGAGATATATTTACTACAATCCCTTCATTTTGCAGAAAAGAAAACTACACCTTAAGTTAAATCATTTGCCGAAGATCCCATAGTTAATATTTAGAAGATCCAGCGACTGGAAGCTAGGTCTCCTCTCTCCAAGTCCATTTTTCTTTTTTTGAAATCAGTCTGCCTTTTCAACATCAACAGATCACATCTCTTGCTCAATTATCATTTAAAAACAAGCAAGGGGTCGAGTAGCCAATGATATGATGCATGGCTAGGGATTATAAAACTATCTCGATTTTGCAAGATATTTCTGGTGCCTTAAAAGATTCTGGGTAGAGAAATGATGGGTGCTATTATGTCTTCACCGTGATGGGGGCTTCGTTGACCCTAAAAATCTCTCCCAGGAATTCAAGTCTCATGGCAAAACACATTTCTGGACAAATACATGGACAAATTGTCCACATTTCTGGACAAATGACTATGGGAATCAAGAGTGGAAGCTAAATGTTCTTCTTCAAGGCTACCCTGCCCATCACTCAGTGAACGGAGGTTGAAATCTCTTCTGTTTATAGAACTCATTCTTCCTAGGTAATGATGACTGTCAGAAAATGGGCACTGGTACCTTCCATTCATTGGATTTCTAATTCTTTTTCAAGTCCTATCTCTGAGCTCATCCCTGACATCATATCAATAATTGCTTAATCCACACAAAACATGTAGCTCTTTATGCTCATTTTATTAAGAAGTGAATAGTGAGTACTAGATTGTGCTATCAAGGCACCTTCTAGGCAGAGTGACCTGACTGATGGGCTTGTCCAGAGACATAGGACAAACATAAATTACTCATTGATGGACATATGGGATACATAGAGATTCTATTTATGCCACTTAATGTTGGATGAGTTTTAAGCAGGATCTTGGGGAAAGATCAACTGGGCAGGAAGTTAGAAATAGTAACAGTCATTAAAACTGTACCTGATCAAACAAGTGGATTTCTGAGAAACCTAGGGTTCTAGTCGGGGTTCTACCACTCTTATGAGGTTGACCTTGGCCCCCCATTTTTCTTGGTGATCTCATAACTCCTTTAAGTATTGTCTTCAACATCTATGCTTGGTTCAAGTTTAAGGTAGTACAGTGGAAAGTGGAAAGTCATTGAATTTTAGAGTGATAGATAGATCTAAATATAAAGGTCATATCATAAACAAACTGGAGAAGAAATTAAGAAAACAACCTTGAAAAACCATGAATATGAAAGGTATTGTGGAGGAAGAAGGATAGAAATGATTCCAAAAATTGAAATAAAAAATTCTGATTAAATAAATTTTAAAAATTAGAAGGTAAGCAGCAACTAGGAAAATGTTTGCAATAAATTTCTCTGACAAAGGTTTGATATCCAAGATTTATAAGGAGTGGATATGAATGTATAAGAACAATAGTCAATCCTCCAAGATTCAAATGGTCCAAGTCTATGTAAAGAAAAGCTATCCAAAAAATGTTCCATTTATCACTAGTAATAAAAAATATGGAAATTAAAACCACTCTGAGGTATTATCCCACATCCATCAGGATGGGAAAAGATAAAAAGGGAAAATGAGAATTCTTGGATAATAGGAACACAAAACAACAAGTATTTAAGTGCTTACTGTGTACAGTCACTATACTAAGTACTGGGGTTTAAAGAACCGGAAAGAGCCCTGCCTTCAAGGAGTTTACAATCTAATGGTGTAAATAACATGCAAATAACCACATACAAATGGATAGAATATCATACTTGTAATCAGGAGGGACTAGAGTACAAATCTTATTTCTGACACTCACTATCTTGACCATGGGAAATCCATTTAAGTTTCCTGGATCTCATTTTCCCCATTTAGAAAATGGAAATAAAAATCTCTGTAGCATCATCCTAACAAGGTTAGTATGATGATCAAAGGATCTAATGTATGAAGAGTGATTTGTAAATTTGTAAGGCACTACATACATTTTAGCTGATGATGATGATTCAGCTCCATGATGGCAATGATAATATCATGCAAATTTTTATTTCCCATGGTTTCTAGCCCTGAAAACAGCTTACATTTAAGTGAATAGTGGTTGAATGAAATTAAATTGAGCACAGAGAGGGATGGGGAGGGGAAGAGACATTATGAAGGGAGTGTTTCAGAAAAGTCAATTTGTCAGTGGTTTTCCAGGTGTATTAGTGGTGAGAAAGTCTGCAGTCAAAAACAGCTTTGAGGATGCTGACTAATTTAGAATTTATTTGCCTGAGGACTAATCTAGGATTTTTATAGAAATGGAAAGGGTGTGTGTGGGAAATCCTACATTCATAGATTTAGAGTTAGGAAGGACCTTAGAAGTTATTGAGTTGAATTCATTGATTGCAAAGATAAGAAACTTGAGGCAAACAGGGGTTAAGTGATATGCCCTAAATTATGCAACTAGTAAATATCTGAGGTAGGATTTGAACATAAGACTTCCTGATTCTAAACACAGGTCTCTACTGACTCTACCATGCTTCCATTCAATTAAATCAGATTTGGTTAAAAAAAATTCCAAGTACTGTGATAGGGGCAAGGGACCTAAAAGCAAATTTCCTGCCCTCAATAAGCTTACATTTCATTCGATGGAAACAAAATGTCTACATGTAAGGGACAGGGACTGGATCTGGGTTTTCACTGATATCAGGAACTCCCATATGAGAGAACTTTCTTTGCCATTGCAGGGCAGCACCCACTCTACCACTTAAACTCTTAGCCCTCAGAACTTAAATGGACTTGCCCAAGATCACACAGCTAGTATAGATCAGGAACAAGACAAACTCAGCTTTTCCTGACTCTGAGACCAGCTATTTAGTATGCCAAGCTGCCTCAAGCAAATATAAATGCATATGATAAATGATCTCTTCACTCACTCAGGAAGCAGCCATGTTGTACAGAAAATTCTACTCTAGGTAGAGGAAAGGAAAGTCTGAATAAGATGGAATCCCAACCTTCAAAGAGTTTACAGTTTAGTAGGAGAAGGAGGACTGAAGGGGAAGGAGAAATAAGGATAGTCCTGGGACTGTAATCAGGAATACCTGAGTACAAATCCAGCTTCAGACACCTTCTAGTTGTTTGACCCTGGGCAAATGATGTAACTCTGCCTCAGTTTCCTCATTTGTAAAATGAGCTGGAGAAGGAAATGGCAAGACACTCCAGCATCTCTGCCGAGGATGCGTCCCAAAGAGTTGGACATGGCTAAAATAACTGAAAAATAGCACAGAGAATAATGTAGCAGCACAGATTTTCCTCAATATTGTATATTATATTTGTTTGTAGAGTGGGAACAAATAAAGTGATGTTTAGGGAGGAAGGTTGGTAAGGGCATCAGGGCATTTGAATTGGGCTTGAAAGGCTGGACAGATTCTCACTCAGTGAAGAGCACAGTCCAGTTTGGTTGGAGAACAGCACTTATGGAGGTTGGGTAGCTTAGGAAGACAACGTGATCCCAGACGCGCCAGCCTGTTTCCTGTGATGTGTCATATCCATCCACAGAGGCCACTGGTCACAACTAACTTTGCATGTTTGGTTAACAGAATTATTATTATAATAGCTACCAATTACTTAGCATTCTAAAGATTACAGAACAACTTACACATGTTGTCTGAATGGGTCCTCACAACAACCCTATGCTATCACTCTTCCCATTTTACAGATGAATAAACTGAGGCTGAAGTGATTTATGGATGACTGGTTCTTGACAATACAAGGCAAAAGCCTATCTATCCAAACTGGGGGACCTGGGAATGGAATTCCAATGTTAATTGGGGAGGAGAGAATTGGAAAGTAGGGCCATGGGAAAGAGGTAGCTGGGAATGGGTGTCCAGGGCTGGCACTGAAAATAGAGGCCCAAAGGTTTTGCCTTATAAGTAAGAGTCATCACTAGAACTCAGGTCCTCTGACTCTTGAATTAGTACTTTTTCCTCTGAATTCCCTAGCTCTGAATTCCAGAAAACCTATATTCAAATCTTAGCCCTATGCTATTATACCTGTGTGACTCTTTGACCCTCTTTCTGGTTGGCCAGTTATAATGTCATTTATCCCATCCATGACAAGCTCTCTCCTGGAGCAGAAAGCCCTCGGGGAGGTGGGTAAACTCTCTGGAAATCTGAAGGCTCTGTCGGTCCATTCCAGACCACTCCAGTCTGGCAGGCCCTAATTCTGATACATATAAACAAGCAATCACTTAGTGGTATCATAGATGCAAATAGGTTTTCATAATTGGCTAAAATTAAATCCACAGCAGAAGTGGAGAGGGCCAAACCCCACACTTAATTGATTACAACAGACTGACATCATCAGTAAGGAAGGCGCCAGGGTCAGCAGCATGAATAGGCAGCTCATATATTTCTCAAACTTGGTTATATTCAAGTAACCAAATAAAAAACATTTCCTGCTGATCAGGAACAGGGTCTCGAGTTGCTTAGAGAATTGCATTTATTTAAAGTCTCAGGTGGCCATAAAATTCAACTCTTTCATTTTATAGATTAAAATCCTGAGACCTAGAGAATTTCAGTGACTTCTTTAAAGTCACACAGGCAGAAAACATTAGAATTAGAATTTGAACCCTTGTCCCTGAAAAAAAAAAGGCCATTCTTTCCCCTTTGTACCTGGCACGCTTGTAAACTAAATGTAAACCCTCACCAGTGTGTTCTTACTCCCAAATAGTGTCTTTTTAGTATGAAACTCCCCTATTATTTTATTATAATTTAGATATTGGATGGGCTATGATTGACCTTGGAGCCTTCTAGAGTCATTTGCCTATTGCAAAGGTACTTATTTTTGGGGGGAAAATCATGGACTCCCAGTCTGGAAAAGCCCAGGTACCCTTTCTTAGAATAAATACATAAGAGTACCAAGGAAATAAATGATAATATTGAAATAGAGTTAGGAATACAATTATTATTTTTGAAAAACTCATGTAGCCCAGATTAAGCATTTATAGACTTTTCCCCCATCCTCGAGAATAAATCCAGAAACTCACCAAAAAGCTGTCTCTAGGAGTCGGCTGCCTGTCCTAATGGTGAAAGTATTCCCAATTCAATTAGATTTAATTTGATTTTTTTTGCTCAAGGGCTGTGGTTGGCCCATAACTGAAAACCTGAAAATTTGCCCAAGTCAACATTGTCCTCAGACAAAATGCCTAAGAATTCATGGACTAATCTATAATGTATCTATTCCTTTTCCCATTTGCTGGTGTCTATACCTGCACCGATAGCTATTCATGACATTTATTTTATATAACTATTGCTGTTGCAAACAGAGGTTTCCTTTGAATCTGGGCCTTTGACATCCAAATTAGCAGCTTTGGAAATCTCCCCCTTTTCAAAGGTCTATTGAGAATTCCCCTCATCTGGAAGAAGGGGAGGCAGAAGGGAAAAAAAAAGATTCATACAAAACCTTTGCAATCCTCTTTTTATCTTCAGAATTATCCAAATCTGTTCTAAATGGGAAAAAAAATCCAGGGAAGGTTTTCCTGACATTTTATTGGTATCAATAATTTCTCATTATCTCCAATGTCTCTGTGTGAGTCTGTTAGCAGTTGGTCGTACATGCCCTATGAAACTAAATGCAGATGCTGGCTTTTTTTGGTGAAGTTCAATTGGAAGTAAATGAATAAATCAACTTGGTGTTGGAGAGAAAGATCTAAATGTTTTCTCTGTTAGGAGGAATTGGCACAGGGGTGGGAGGGTGGTAAGCTCATTAGCTTAAGAAAAGTGTATTCGGGATATCTGCCACAATGGTAAATGGGGTCCCAGCTCCTTCTCATCCCCAACATTAAGAAATAGCCTTAATCTGAAGAATGATAATTTTGAAGGTAGATGGGCTGATGTTGATTTTGGGTCATTGGGGAGAAAAGCTTTAATAATATTCAGCAGAATCATAGAATATCAGAATTTGAGGGTTGGAAAGGACATGCATTTTAGTCCAGTTTATAATACTTATTAATTTCCAGTATAATTTAACTAATAGGCCTTAGCGGGAAGACCTTGAAGGTTAGGGGATCCTCCATTTCAGCTCTAAATGTTTTCTCCTGACATCAGACTTAAATCTGACCCTTTTGGTCCAAGGGAATGAACATCTATTCTAGAGTTAGTGATCTTGGAGGCAATTCCTGTTTCAGATGTTTACTACTTGTGCAAACTGAAGCAAGCCACAATGTTTATGAGCCTCATCCCATTTGCCCACTTCTGGACATTTACCAGTTGACCAACTTCCTTCTTGGGCAATGGCATCCATCCAGAGCAGTTCCCCATGGAACATTAAAAGAGCTACTGAAAGGGCTCCAATACACTGTATCTATCCCTTCTAAAAAAGGGGGGGGGCATGAGAAGGTATAGATAAATGTTTCACAGAATAAGTTATGATTGGGTTGCAATCTGCACTAATGGAGGGATTACCTCTTTCCTTGAGATCCTAGACCCATTAAAACATTAAAAACATAATCAGACACACTTTTATTGGTACCATAACCATGCGCTAATTACAAACACAGGTTATTTAATCACTAAAGCACGTCAGCCAGGTTTTCTAATTGTCAGTACTTCCTTAGCCATTATCTTGCATGTAAATGTGCATTTGAAAGAAATGCCACTGCTTTTTTTGGTAAACATAGTCTATAATTCAGTTGAGCTACCTCCCTGCCCCTGCAATTAGTCTAAGCTACTGAGCGTTTATGATATCTATAAGCATATAATTTTAAAGAACCCACAACCCCAAACCCCCTCTTAGTTAAGTGAACTGTGCTCCTTATTATGTTAGGTTTCAGCTTCGGTTCCAAATTCATCCATCCTTGTGACAATAAGCATAGTAGTTATTCACACAGAGCTTTAAGATTTGCAAAGCACTTTACAAATATTATCTCATAGGCTCTTATATTTCAAGCCTTAAGGGAGCTCAGAAGCATCCTAGGCTAACCCTTATTTCCTCAATTTGAAACAAATGAGGAAACAGGAAATTGAGTGACTTGGCCAAAATTACACAAAATACATGTCAGGGGTGTAATTTGAATTCAGGACTTGGACTCCGGAGTTAATGTTCTTTCCACTGTACCACACTGCCCCTTGTCTCTACCTTTCTTGGCTTACTTCAATATTTAGCTAAATTTCTCCCTTTTTCAAGAAGTCTTTCCCCATCTGTCTCTTCTCTTTGATGGTAATTTATTCTCTAAATGTCTTGTATGTATGTAGTTGTTGACATGCTTTCTCCCCCCATTAGAGTGTAAGCACCTTGAAGGGAGGAACGGTTTTTGCCTTTCTTTATATCCCCAACCTTTAGCATAGTACTTTGCATGTAGTAAGCACTTCATTAATGCTTGTTGACTAGACTTGATTGCTTCCTCCTGTTTGATTTCCATTAAGATATCAGGACATAGATTTTTTTATTAACTGTATTTTACATCAAAGAAACCAAATATCAGAGATTTTAAATGACTCAAATCAGAATCAGGGAGATAGTGAGTGTCTAAGGAATTATTAGGGACTACCAGGGAGTGACATGGAGCACTCAGTGCCCAGCCTGGAGTCAGGAAGACTCATTTACTGGTTGTGTGATCCTGGGCAAATCATTCCCCCCTGCCTGCCTCAGTATCTTTATCTGTTAAATAGGTTGGATAAAGAAATAGTAAGCCACTTCATGATCTCTGCCAAAAAAACCCCAAATGGGGTCATGAAGAGCTGGACAAGACTGGAAAATTACTGAACAACAACAATGGGATTTCGATTGGTGGATGTGAGGAGAGAGTACACTCAGAGACTGGAGGATACCCTTAAAGGCAGGAAATGAGATGTTCAGCTCAGACATCAGCTAATGGGCCAGTGTGATCATAACAGTGTGGATAAATGGGGATAATGTGACAAATGGATGGGGAAATCAGTTGGAATCAGATGGCAGAGGGCTTTCATCTTCAGCTTGTGGATGGATGTAAGAATGTAGGGATCATTTAAGGATCAAAGAATGAAGAGAAGTAGAGGTAGCAGGGAGGCTTTGAGAACTCATTTAACAAATATTCATTCATTTCTATATTTGTTTACAAGTTATTATTATTTTTTTCTTAAGGGCCATTCTTTAAACTCAAATCACTCTGGCTCTTGTTCATTGGTCAACAATGGATGCTGGGCCAAGCCCCACTTGTTGGGCCCTGATTGTCTCAGAGAGAAGGTAAACAGCAGTTGTTTGTGTTTTGGGCAGAAAAGTTGAGGGTCTTCCCCTGTGATTGCTTTTTGTCTTTTTAAGTAGGTAAAAGAAGTCATTTTCTACCTAGACTTAATCACTGAATGGGTGTTGCCTCATTCAAATAGAGATCTGGGAAAGACATGAACTTAACAAACCCAATGTCTCCCATTTGTCCGGGGCCATCTTCTGGCATCCTCATCTGTATCTGCCCATTGGACCCAGATGGCTCTGGAGGAGAAAGTGAGTCTGGTGACTTTACACAGTCCTTCCTCACTTCAATCCAATTCACTTACATGACCTCCCTGAGGTCATGGTCCTCTCGGATAATGAAGGACAAACAACACTATTTGCGTACCTTTCTGTTTACTTCTATATGTAGCTATCTATTTACTGATTTTGTTCAGCCTGATAGAAATAGGAGGCAGGTCTGCTGCTTCTTTGGATGAAAAGTAAAACCTAAGGGAAAAAATGAGCTTTTGCACAATCTGTGCCTGATGATCAAGACCGAGACATGGGTACATCTAGTGTGGTTTATAATTAGGAGAATGACTTAAATAGGAGAATGTTCTGCTCTTGTCTACAGGTTTACAAAGATGAAATTAAACTAGGGCTTTCTATTGCAAAACAATAAGGAAATTGAAGGCCAATTATACCCGCTCATCAAAAAAGCTGGTGAACTGGAGAGGATTTTGCATTTCTGAGCAGAACGACTTTTCAGATGAAAGAACTTATTATAAGAAATTGAGAACATCTGTGCCATCAAAGATGGAACGTGGTGAATAATTGGACAATCATAGACTGGCAGCCATTTGAATATGCGGCTGTTTGTAAAACCCCTCGTTCCTGGGAGGAACTAAGGGAAGTGATCAAAATTCAACATTTAGAGAGGCTTCGCCTCGGCTTATTTGCTCTTGGACTTCTCCCTGGATGCTGCTTTAGCTTGGAAAGAAATCTGGTTGTTATTTTTTTTCATCCTGTCTGAGTCTCATGGACTTATATTTGTCATGAAAACAAGGGCGTAATATAGCTGGGAAGGCAGGGGATTGATGGCTCCCAGATTACTCCTTGGCTTAATTTTCACCCTCTGTCCTTCTAGGATGGAGACAGCAAAGTCATTAGCATCTTTTCTAAGACTCACAGGATCATAGGATTTAAAGCTCAGTGGAGCTTTAGTGGTCGTCTGCTCTAAGTATCTCATTTTACAGCAAAGGAACCTGAGGTCCAAAGAGATTAAGAAAGATCAGAATTTAAGAATACTTTAAAGGACCAAGTCAATTTTTTGCATCAATTGGTTCACCTTGTATTTCTAGTGTTAAGCACCTTGCCCAAGGTTATATAGCTACTGAGAAACAGAGTGGGGAGCCTCTTTGGAAACAGCTTCCCTTAATCATTACTGTCGCCATTAGCATCAGGGTAACCTCTTATGCTATACTCCCATAGTGCTTTGTGGTCACACAACACTTTTGCATCAATATCTCCTGTGACTTTCACAGAATCCAAGAAGCTCTGAGCTTCGTAGGACCGGCCTCAGAGGTCATGTAGCACAATCTCTCCCCCTCCTTGGGATGGGTGGGGGGCTAGAATCATTGTACCAGCTGAGTGGTCAGCAACACTTCCAGGGAGGGGGAGTCACCACTTCCCTAAGCACTAATTCCACTTTAAGACAGCCCTCCCCTTTAGCGAGTGACCTTGGGATTGTCTAAATCTGATTCTTTGTGCCTCCCACTCATAGTTCTGCTGCCTTCTAGGGCCAAGCGGACCAGGCTAATAGCTCTTCTGACCGACAAGCCTTCAAATTCTTGATGATCGCCACCTTATTCTCCTTCTGTCACATCATCTTCTCCAGGTTAAACATTCCCCTAACACGACATAATCTTAGGGCCTTTTATCTTGTGGGATCTTCTTCATTTCGTGCCCTATAGCTTGTCAACATCCTTTCCTAAAATAAGGTTCCTTTTGCAGAGGTTATGGGGTTATGGACACAGAAACAAGCATATCAAGTCAAATTGGTATTTTTCTTTTTCTTTTTTTTCCTATTTCTTTTTTTTTTCTTTTTATATGTTGGTTTCATCAAACTGGTTTTCCTCCTTTTCCCACCTTAATTCTTTATTTCAATGAATGACTCTCTGGACACTTTAGGAAACACAGCTCATGTAAACACAAAGTACATGAATAAAAGTTTATTTCAAAAAATGTGAATACTGGAAACCAAAAGTAATGCTTGATATGACTTTTGATTGGGTCAGAGCACAGTAATCCTATTGCCTCAATATTCCTGAGGGTAAGCCTCTGTTGAGACCTCAGTAATTTTTTTTGCCTGTCATCTCTTCTGTAAACCAGAGACCCCAGTAGTTTTTTTGGCCTGTCATCTCACAATTCTGACTCATATTGCATCTACAATCCACTGAGACCCCTAGATCTTTTCCAGACAAAGTGCTATTCAGCCAAGCAATAAAAAATATGCTATTTCACCTCTATTGGGAATCAAGTTATCTTAATCTCTGGTCATGCAGGTCTCTTCCAGCTCTAGATATGTGATTTGGGGCTAACTTTCACTGCAGAAGAACAAATGCTCTTAGTATCATGAAATTTGAACCTTAGTTATGATTCTGACATCTATTATATATGCAGTTGGTGCTGGGGATACATATAGTAATTAGACATAGACCTACCCTTCAAGGAGTTTATAATCCAGTAGGGATTATTATTAATATTATTTGTAATTTTTTGTTGTTGTTTGGCTATTTTTCAATTATTTCTAACTCTTTATGACCTCCTCTAGGTTTTTCTTGGCAAAGATCCTCAAGTGGTTTGTTATTTACTTCTCTAGCTCATTTCACAGATGGGAAATCTGAGGCAAACTGGGTTAAGTGACTTGCTCAGAGTCACACTGCTAGTAAATGTTTGAGGTTGAATTTGAATTCAGATCTTCCTGACTCCAGGCTCAATGCTGTATGCACTAAAGTGCCACCTAGCTACCAAAACCCATTGGAACCAAACCTTGAAAAATCCTCTGATGAATGTTGCTGACAATTTTGCTATTTTAAATCCAAATAAGAAGTGGGTTAATAGATGTTTGTCTCATGTAGCAGCTACCTCATGGTGACTTGCTGGGAAAGTCTCAGACAAGGAAAATCTAATATTTATGTGCTCTGGGTTCCAGAAGCTTTATCTTCATTTTACAGGTGAGTAAAATGAAACTCAGGGAGGCAAAGTGATTTGGTTATCATTCCAAGGATAGTTAAATGGAGGTGACTGTCCTCCAATTGTTACACTAATACATATTCTCTCTACTATTCTATATTTGATTGGGGGTAATGGCGAATTTGAAATGATAAAGTATATTAGAGGGAATTCAGAAAAGTATCTTTTGAGTTGTCTATCATAGAATTATTTTTTCTGGATTGGGAAGTTTGGAATGGAGCCAAGTAAGCAATAAAAAGACCACTGTGGTTCCCTTAGCATGAGTTACCAGAGAGACATTGTGACCGTTACTGGATCTGAAGTCAAAAGAACTCATTTTGAATCTTCTCTTGGTCACTAAAGAAGCTGTGTTTTCTTGAAAAAAAAATCCCTTAACGAAACGACCAGCAGGATGATTTCAGAGAAGCCTGGAGAGACTTACATGAACTGATGCTAAGTGAAATGAGCAGAACCAGGAGATCATTATACATGGCAATAAGAAGACTATATGATGATCAAATTCTGATGGACGTGACTCTCTTCAACAAAGGGATGATTCAAACCAGTTCCAACTGTTCAGTGATGAAGAAAGCCATCTATACCCAGGGAAAGGCCTGTGGGATCTGAGGGTGGACCACAACACAGCATTTTCATGTTTTCTATTGATGTTTGCTTGCATTTGTTTTCCTTCTCAGTTTTTTTTTTCTTCCTAGATCCAATTTTTCTTGTGCAGCAAGATAACGTATAAATATGTATACATAAAAAAGAAAAAATCCCCTACCTTCTCTAGGTCTTAGATTAGTCAATTTATAAAATAAAGGTGCTGCAAAGGGTTATCAAGCCCTTTGATCCATCAGTGTCTCTACTGGATCTGTATCCTATAAAAGAGGGAAAGGGACCCACATGTGCAAAAATGTTTGTAGCAGCCTTTGAGTGGGTACCCATCATGCTGGGAATGGCTGAATAAGTTATGGTATTATGAAGGTAATGAGATATTATTGTTCTATAAGAAAGATCAGCAGGCTGATTTCAGAAAAGCCTGGAAAGACTTACATGAACTGATGTTTGAATGAAGTGAGCAGAACCAGAAATACATTGTACACAGCAATAACAAGATTATGTGATGATCAATTATGGTACACTTAGCTCTTCCTAGCAATTTAATGATTCAAGACAATTCCAATAGACTTGCGATGGAAAATGCCATCCTCATCCAGAAAGAGAACTATGGGGACTGAATGTAGATTGAAATGTAGTATTTTCAACTTTTGTTTGTTTGTTTGCTTTTTCTTTCTCATTTGCCTCCCTTTTGGCCCTATTTTTCTTGCATAACATCACAAATCAATATGTTTAAAAGGATTGTACATGTATAACCTATATTAGATTGCTTGCTTCTTGAGGAGGGGGAAGGAAGGGGAAAGAGGGAGAAAAAATATGGACAAAAAATCTTGCAAAGATGAATGTTGAAAACAATCTTTACATATACTTGGAAAAATAAAATAGTATTGAGAAAAAATAAAATTAAAAAGGGCTGAATTTTACAATCATAAGAATATTATAAAGTAGGATATGAATGTTATTTCAAGTATGGCACACTCAGGACCAGACCCCTCCTCACTTTCACAATTGTTTCCTTGCTCAATTTCATATAGGATTCAAAGGCTGTCTGGTGATTACTCTCTGGAACATATAGAAAAATTAGCAAAAGATAAAGCTCTTTCTCCCCTACTTCCTCTCTCTTTCTCCCCCATTTTACTAACCTTTTGACCCCCAATGAGTGGGGAGTTTGAATTCAGCTTTGGACATTGGATGATCTAAAAGTGTAGTCAAATAGGGCTAATCCATTTCATTTCTTCATTACAATACAGCGACTCATACGTCCAATGTTCTCATTTTACAGATGAAGAAACTGAGACCCAGATAGGAGAGATAGTTTGCTAAAGCCACCCAGTTTATTTATTGGTGAAGCCTAAGCTAAAACAGAGGTGCCCTGTCTCCCTGTTGAAGGTTATTTTGCATTATACAACCTTCTCCATATCTTGCCTGCTACTGAATTAAGATAGTTTCTGATAAATCACATTTTCTTATTTGTATACACTAAAAAATCCATCCAGGAAGGATGTTAAAGCCAAGTCACGATGTTTCTTTGAGCATGTATGCCTTCTAGGAGGAGAAAAAAGAAAATTCAGCATATAATTCTCATATTTTGTAGCAAAAAATTACAAACTGTCCCTGGCTACTGCCAGAGAAAAATATTCAATTTCCCTCTTGTCTGGATCATTTCCAGCAGGCTTTGGTGTCAATGAGACCTCTTCTTTTCTCAGTAATCCTCTTCTTGGAATAAGATGTTCAGACTGTATTTTTATTTCATATGCTTGCCACAAGTTGTATGCTTATAAAAGAACCTCTTCGACTGTGGATCATAAAATGAGAAACTTTAATGAGAAAATTTGCAAATGCACTGGGAGGGCTTTTTAGTCTGTAACCAACTCTACAACACTGAGAGTTTGGCACAAAGGACAAAGTCACAATGGAACCACTGAGTTGACTGAGATATATGTGGAAGGTGTGATTGGTCACGTGCCAAAGTTTGGCCAAATGTTTTGACCATTTATATCGGGTAGACAGACCCAATCGTCTTAGAGAAAATCTCTGACAAGCTGTGTTCTAGGATTAAGGCTATCATATATGAAGTGATGATGATAATGATAATGGCAATAATGATGCTGATAACTAGGGTTTATAAAGCATCCTAAAGTTTGCAAAGTACTATACACACACTATCTTGGTTGATAATATAACCTCAAACTCCAAAGTCCTTACAATGACTTATGAATAATCCCACTAGGTTTAAATTTCCTGGTCATTTAGTCATTCAACAAACATAAATGTATCTCCTCCATGTGAGGAACACTCAGATGCTGAGGCTTGTGCAGAGTTCATGTTAGACATCATCCTTGCCCTCTTAAAGCTTACAATCTACTGGAGGTATCAGATACAAACACAGACAACTAGGATTTTCCACTGAATTGGCCAATAAGTTTCTGTAGATCAGTGAGGTAGTGCAATAGATAGTGCAACCAAATAGTGCAATGGTTTGGGATCAGAAGTCCTAAGTTCAAAGATGGCCTCAGTTGCTTGACTTTTTAAAACTCTTTTATTTGCCTCAGTTTCCTCATCTATGAAATAAGTTGGAGAAGGAAATGGCAAACATTCTAGTATCTCTGCCAAGAAAACTATAAATAGGATCACAAAGAGTTATGACTGAAGCAACTGAACAACAGTTCACATTCCACACACTGGACCAGGCCTAGAATGGGATGGGAGGAAACAATCTGGATTGCATTTGGAAATTTTCCATGATCCCAACCCACTCCTTGGAACAAAGATCCTGTTTTTTTTTAAATATTAATCTTCTCCAGGTGATACTGAAAGGCTATGAATGCTGAAATATCACACTTTTGAAAAAATCAAAATTTCATGACCCACAGTGCATTGAAAAGATAAATGGGGAGTGGGACTGGGCTGCTAATAGGTTATAGTCCATTACCAAAAAAAAAAAAGACTTTTACATGGGAAGTTGCATAAACTATACCATCCGTGAAATATAGGATTAGAAATAGAAATAGGTAATTCAAAGGAAAAGCATAAGATCTCCATACTGTAGGGGTATCCATGAACTATTTAAAAAAATATGTACTATTTTATTTTCCCCCAATTACATTTTAAAATATTTTTTAACATTTGGTTGTTTTTTTTTAAATTTTGAGTTCCAAATTCTATCCCTCTCTCCCTTCTCCCTCCCTGAGATGTAGTCATGAATTATTAAAAACTTACTACCTGTGCGATTGACCTCTTTGGTAGGATTAATGAGGGACAAGAGATATCAAGAATGAGAAGGCGAGGGCCATGATTGTCTGTTGAAGGGCTTGTCTATATCTTTTCAATTATGTGTGTGAGATATACTATAGCATAAGTGTCTATGAGAGATCTAAAACATAATGATGTGTAAAAGCAGGAGGCACAGGTCAGAGAAATATTCTTGGATGAGATGGCATTTGAGGTGAAAGGTGAAGAGGGAAAATGAAGGTATTCCAGTTATTGAGAAAGTACCAAGAAATACATAGGGATAAGAAAGTGGAACTCATTTAGGAGATTCTCTCTTACTCTCAAACAATGATCTCATGTGGGAAGATTCAGAGAAATCCACTTTGGTTGGAGTGGAGAATGGATGGGGCTGGTAAGGATGCATGGTGGATCTAGAATCACGGTAGGCCTTGGAGGCAAATTATAGAGGACCAGACAATAGTCTAAATTTGATTTAGTAGTCAAAGAGTGTCAATGAAGCTTTTTGAACAGAAGAAAACCATTACTTGATCCAGGTATAAGAAATATCTCTCTGGCAGAAATATAGTCAAATCAATTGGAGAAGACGGGGAGGAGTAAAAAAGTTTTGCTAGGAGGCTGTTACCAGAGTGAAATAGTGGGAGCAGAGAAAAGGTAACACATGGAGAGAGTTGTTATAGAAATGAACTTTGAGAAATAGATATGAGAGATGAAGTTGAGGGAAGGGGCAACACTATGGGCATTCACAAGTCAAGGTAAGCACTCCATAGTTACAAACATGGAAAACATGGAGAATGGTGATATTGTTTACAAAAGTAATGAAGGCTAAAAAAAGGATGAGACTAGGAAAAGAGATTTCAAGCTCAGTTTTCTATGTGCTGTAGGATATACAGCAAAGAGGCAGTCCAAATTTGGGTCTCAGCTTCCATATTTATAAAATGAATGTGATGGAGCAAATAGCCCTCAAGGTCTCTTCCAATTCTAGGCCAATGATTTCTTGATTCTGAGTCACTCAGCCCATGGACCTTAGTTTTCTCATCTGTAAACTGGGAGTTTGGGAGGGGGGAGCTGTGCCAAGTTGTTTACAAAGTCCCATCCAGGTTTTTAATCTATGATTTTATAAATTTTCATGGCTATGGTTCAAGAGTACAAATTCCAAATTTTGTGCCTTAGGGCTAAATGTTGAAAGATGAATATGTCTAATATATGACTATAACACCATGTGCCGGAAATAGTGTGGAACAGATCTTTGGAGATGAAGAGGTTAAGGAATCATGTAGTTAAATTGTTTGAATATTGAAAGATGATTTAAAGAATGGAGTGGAAAAGAGGCCCATAAGTCATTGAGAAAATCAAAGAGTTGCCCTGTGGGGGTATAAGATAAGACAAGGAGAGAAGGGTAGAAGAAAGACTTTATGGACCTCAGAAAGGACAGCTCGCTGAGAGATTTAATTCAATTCAATAAATCTGTATTACATAGTTACTCTCTGCAAAGCAGTGTCCTAGGTACTGAGAATAGAAAGACTCCTCTCTCCCCATAAAAAGTTTCTATATTCAGGAACCTGCATCCTATTTGGAGAACACATCTTTTGTGCAGATTGCAAAATGCAAGATGATTTAAGGAAGAAGAGACTGCTAATAATCAGGGCGCCAAGAAATGTTTGACACACTTGAACCGAGCCACTAAGGAAGCTCCAGAGATGAGGAAAGTAGTGTGGCTTAAGTCACCTTTTGCTTCTATCTTCTCTGCCAGAAGTGACCTTCAGATTGGAAAGAAGAGGACAGAAATAGCTAATAGGGAGTTGATACCCAACATAAACTAGGAGGTAGGAGGAACCTTTAGCTGCCCTTGACAAAATCAAGTCATCTGGTGCAGATGAGCTATATTCTTGGGAGGATGGGATTGATGGATCCATTGTCAGTGATATTTGAAAGGGCATGAAGAACACCAGAGCTACTGCAGGATCGGAGAAGGACAAATGTCACAATTTTTTTTAAAGGAAGAGAATGGATTCTACAAACACTAGATCGATGAGTTTGACTTGAATCCCTAGAAAAATTCTAGAACCAATTATTAAAGACCTAGCTAATGACTATCTGTATTTGAAGCAGCAATCATAGATGTCAGAGTTAAGATCCCAAAAAAAGAGATGAACAAGGTAGAAAACTGGGCAGAATTTGGGTGAGATGAAATTTTAAGAGACATGGCATGTAAAGCTTTAACATGAGTTCAAGAAATTAACATTATAAGTATGGGATGGTAGAGAACATAGGTAGATAGAAACTTATCTAATTCAGTTCAATCCAATAAGTATCTATTATGTGCCAAATGCTCTGCTAAGCTAGGGATATATTTAATAAAAAAAATTAGTTTCTATCCTCAAGGAGCTTACAATCTAATGGGAAAGGGCAACACAGAAAAGAAGGAAAAGTTACAGGAAATCTGAAAAAAATCTTTATCTGGAAATGGTCTGGAGATATTAATTTTTTTTTAAATTTTTATTTTATTTGAATAACATATGTGTGGGTAATTCTTCAACAATAACCCTTACATAGCTTTCCGTTACAAATTTTTCCCCCCAACTCCCCACCCCTCCCCCTAGATGGCAGGATATCCACTACATGTTAATTATGTTAAAATATTGGCAAATCGAATATATGTATACATATTTCCAAACTTATCATTGGTGTGCAAGAAAAATCTTATCTACACGAACGATATATCAGATAAAGGAAACACAATGTAAGCAAACATCAATCAAGGAGTATGAGAATGTTATGTTGTGGTCCACATTTCGCATCCCTCTCTCTGGGTGTATATGGCTCTCTTCAGTGAACAATTGGAGGTGGTTTGAAACATTTCATTGTTGAAGAGAGCCATGTCCATCAGAATTGATCGTCATATAGTACTGTTGTTGCCGTGTATAATGATCTCCTGGTTCTGCTCATTTCACTCAGCATCAGTTCATGTAAGTCTCTCCAGGCCTCTCTGAAATCATCTTGCTGGTCATTTCTTACAGAACAATAATATTCCATAACATTCATATACCATAATTTATTCAGCCATTCTCCAATTGAAGGGCATCTATTCAATTTCCAGTTTCTAGCCACTACAAAAAGGGCTGCCACAAACATTCTTGCACATGTGGGGCCTTTTCCTTCCTTTATTATTTCTTTGGGATATAAGCCCAATAGAAATGCTGCTGGGTCAAAGGGTATGCACAGTTTGATAACTTTTTGAGCATAGCTCCAAATTGCTCTCCAGAATGGTTGGATCCGTTCACAGCTCCACCAACAATGCATCAGTGTCCCAGCCTTCCCACAACCCCTCCAACATTCATCATTAACTTTTCCTGTCATTTTAGCCAATCTGACAGGTGTGAAGTGGTATCTCAGGGTTGTCTTGATTTGCATTTCTCTGATCAATAGTGATTTGGAGCACCTTTTCATATGACTATAAATAGTTTTAATTTCATCCTCTGAAAATTGTCTGTTCATATCCTTTGACCATTTATTGATTGGAGAATGGCTTGAATTTTTATAAATATGAGACAATTCTCTATATATTTTAGAGATGAGACCTTTATCAGAACCCTTAAATGTAAAGATGATTTCCCAATTTATTGCTTCCCTCCTAATCTTGTCTGCATTGATTTTGTTTGTACAAAAACTTTTTAATTTAATATAGTCAAAGTTATCTATCTGGTTTTCAATTAAAAGTTCCAGTTCTTCTTTGGACATAAATTTATTCCATCGTCTGGAGATATTAATTGACCACAAGCTCAGTGTAAGTAGATGATGTAGAATGGTGATTGATGACACATGAGGATATATTGAGAAATATAGCTTCAAAGAATAAGAGATGATAGCTCTTATTTACTCTCTCCCTTGGCCAGATTACCTCCAGACCAGTGTGCTCAGCTCTGGGTGACACATTTTAGAAAGGGCGTTGATGAGCCGGAGAGTGAACAGAGCAGCTAGAATGGAGTAGAACCTTTCGTTCATAGCATATGATAATTGATTGAAAGAATCCACTGGGGATATAGAGCCTGGAAAAGATAGAACTTTCTTCACCTATTTGATAACCTGTCATGTGGAAGAGGAAGCAGATTTTGAAGTTTGCCTTGGAGGGTACAACATGGAACAATGGATAGAACGTACTAACAGATAAAATGAGACTTGATCAAAGGCCATAGTGAACTTCCTTACATCTGGAGTCAAACAGAAGAGAAATGGGCTGCCTTGTGAAGTGGGAGGGGCTCCTCATTTCTAGTTTCCAAGGGTTCAAAGACCAATTTGGGGGTGCATTGTGGTTAATACTGAACTAGACATGGGGTAGAAATGGCCTATGAAGTCTCTTGTACCTCTGAAATTCTGGGATTCTTTGGTATATCCCAGACATGAAGAGTGTGTGAAGTTGCAACATGGGAGAGAACTTGAGGTGCTATGAAAAGAGTGTAGAATGTTGGATAAAGATCCAGAAATAACAGTGGATTAGGGATAGAAAGCAAGATTCCTCACAGCCAGGAAGCACTGTGAAGTTTTTCTTTGACAATACATATGGAAGAAAAAATGTAAATATAGATAATATATGTATACATGTCATATATGTGTATATAATATAATGCATTTATATTACATACCTGTATGTTATATATACACATATATTCATACATACACATACACACAACTTGTTTCCATTCTTGAATAATAAAATTGCCTCTACCAATGGAGCTGTACTTATATCTATATCTATACTTATATCCTATATCAATATCAATGTCTACATTGATATATATGAACACATACACCCATATGTGTACATACATATATGTACACATGCATATACAAAGTATACTCCTGTATATATGCTTATGTGTATTTATAGATACATACAGGTCTTATATAAATACATTCACACATATACACATACATATATATATGTATGTACATATATATACATATACACACACACATATATACTTTCTCTTGTTTTATCCTTCTTTCTCTAAGAAAGCCATGACAGGGGGGTGATGCTGTGACACACAAATGAATTAGATTTTTTTTTTTTTTTTTTGCTGAGGCACTTGGGGTTAAGTGACTTGCACAGGGTCACACAGCCAGGAAGCCTTAAGTGTCTGAGGTAGGATTTGAACTCAGGTCCTCCTGACTTCAGGGCTGGTGCTCTATGCACTGCACCCCCTAGCTGCTCTAAGTGAATTAGATTTAAGTGAGGAAGGGCTGTGCAGGGTCACCTGTCTCACTTTCTCATCCAGAGCCATGTGAGTCCAGGGGCCCGATATAGATCAGGATGACCAGAGATGGCCCTGAATGCTATACATACCCACATATATCCTTTAGGCCCATACACATATCTATGCATAAACACATAGAGCGCAGATATATAAAGATACAGACATTATATATGGGCCTATATAGGGGTGTGTATATGTGTAAGTATATAGGTAAAGATGCCATTATACACACATATAAATACATACCCATATATGCACACATCTAATGTATCTGTATCTATAGCTTCATACATGCATCCATTGGCAGAGGGAATTCTGTTATCCAAGAGTTCCCTCCACCAATGAAGTGACAGGTCCAGGACTGATCCCCTGTGATTAGCACAAGACCTGGCATGTAGCAGGCCCTTAATAAGTGTCTATCACTTTGATGGACTTGGAGACGGGGTTAAACCTGGGACCTTTAAGGCCTGCCCCTCCAGCTTCAGCATTGTAGCTGTTCTGTGAGTCACCAGGGGTGGGAGCCCTGGCTCTCTGTCTGTGACGCGTGACTTTGGGGAGGTAGGATTGCATTTTGGGGTCTAGAGAAGGAGATGACCCCTCGGGGTTCTGCGGCAGCTGAATCCAGGAAGCGGGGATTTTCTCTGCTCTCTTGGTTTTCATGGCTTGCTCTACAGCCATTTGCTTGTACTTCGGTACGGGCGATCTAATAACCAGCTTTCAGAAGGACAGACAGCGTAATGAATGGATTGTAAGACTCACTCATAAAAACAGTGGAGTGCGTCTCAGAGCGTGTGTGCTCTTCTCTCTCGATTTACTACCCAGACAGCTTTGCATTTTCATATAATTTGCAAGTTTCCTATTAAAAATAAGCATTTAATGTGTGTGCAATTAATTTTAATTTTTCTTCTTTCTCCCCTCCAGGTGATAAAAAAAGAAAAAGAATTTTTTACAGCCCTGACAGAACATTGATAACATAGCCACAGAGTTCATTAGGTGGTAATTAATATATGTGAAGTATCTTGTAAATATTATGTGGTAATAGCTCTAAGTAAATACATAGTGTATATCGGAAGTGCCGGATTCCCTGAATGAAGCGGTCCCTAATTAATTCATTTAGAGAAGAAACTGGTGTCACCTCTGATTGTTTCATAGAACTGGTGTCTTGCTTTTGGAAAGGTGGCAGCCAGGAGTGTGTGGTTAATTACAGGGCTTTGACATTGGTGGGGACTGTCCTGGCTTTGCTAACTGGATTGGACAGATGCCCCTGGATCTCAGCCTGCCATTGTTGCGGAGGATGCTGGGAGGCTCCAGTGACAAAGCCCATTAGGAACGTGGAAGGTGGCAGCGGGGACCTGGCAGCCACGTGGCTCTTACTGGAGCGCCTTCCAACGAGTGCCTCTTCACCTCGAGCTGCTTAATGATCTCCGATAGACAGACAATGCCCGGCCTGCCACTCTGCCTCCTCTCCGTGCTAGACCTGCCGCTGGGTTTTTGTCTGTTTGATCCTCTTGACTGGCTCATGAAAGGCCTCTGCCTGGTGCTGGCGGGTGACTTTTTGTTTCCTCTCAAAGTAAGGCTCACCTGAGCCTGGCTCCTGAGGATGCTCAAGAGTCGTTAAGGGGATAGAAAAAGAAGGAAGTCGGTTCTGGCTAAATGAGTGAAAGGATTCTCACTCCATCTCTGTCTGTGGCTTTTCCTTAAAGTGGCTGGGCCCAAACTTGACTCTCAGGGGCTGAGGTGTTCTTTGAGGATCTCAGAAGGCCAATTTCTCTTAAA
>JAJPUD010000617.1:74016-109498 GCA_023553655.1 Myrmecobius fasciatus | reverse complement strand
TCACAGAGAGTCAGTCTACAGGATCACAGACCTAGAATGGAGGAACCTTGCAGAGCCAACCTAATCAGGAAGCTGGGTCCCTGGGAGGTTTGTCTAAGATTGCACAGATCCCAAGTAGGAACACTGATGACTGGAACTCAGGTCTTGTCCAGTATTCATTCTCTCTATTATAGGAAGCTACTTCTTCTTCCTTTTTTTTTTGAGGACATAATATCACTTAAGTCTTACCTTTCCCTTCTAGGATCCTGCATCTTGCCCTCTGTCCTCATCCACATCTGTCACCCTCCACCTTCAGAGCAACTGTTTGTATCATAAAGAAGGCAAGTGCTAGGGATTATAATGTAGTAGTGTAAGGATGGCCTCCCCCTACGGGATATCCCTCCCCTTCTAGTCCCCAGATTCCCCCTATTGGAGAGCCAGGGGCCATAGCTTCCCAGTCCCTGGAAGTCAAATTGTAGCTTATCAGCTGCAAGCTGATTTACTGCTGTGTGAGTTCTCACTTAAATATCATCTACCCTAGAGAGATTATAGGACCATGATTCTAAAGCTGGCAGCAGACTCAGAGGCCTCCTAGTCAGAAAGGCAGTGTGAGCAAGAAGGAGATTAATGTATCCTGAGACTGGAAAACATTTTACCCCCCATTTACAGATAGGAAAAATGGGGCAGAGAGAGGGCTTTTTCTTTGTCTTTTTAAGAGACTTGTTATAGTATAATCCGTAAATGTTAACAAGGTAATCAGAACCTGGGATTTATGGTGATATTGTAGGAAGGAACCATAGAAAAGTGCTTACCTTAGGGGTCATGGAGTCCCAGCTAAAATGCTGACTCTGTCACCTACTCCCTGGGTGACTTTGGTCAAGCCCACTGTCTGGGCTTCAGTTTGCTCACCTGTAAAATAAGAGTGTTAGTCTCAATGACCTTCTAAGTCAGGGCAACTTGAGGCCTTCCTTCTGGCTGATGAATCTGTCCCAGGACCCATTATAGCATCAGAAGCCTCAGAGAGGTTCCTCCTTTTATTTCCAACTAACTCTCCATCTCCCCATCCCTTCCTTCCCTGTCTCCTATACTTTTCTGTCCCTTCAAATCAGCTAATATTTGCAAAAGTACTTAGCACAGTGCCTGGCATATAGTAGGCACTTAATAAATCTGTATACTCTTCTCCTTTTCATCTCTCTTCCCCTCCCTTTTCCAGTTCCATGGAGAAAAATTTGGAACATAAGGTTTTTCAAAGTTGAATGTTGAAAATTATCTTTGCATGTATTTGGAAAAATAAAAAGCCATTAGAAAAAAAGACTATGAGATCCCTGAGGAGACAAACCATTTTGTTTCCTCGTTGTTCTATCCTGAGCAATTAGTATAATGGCTGGCACATAGTAAATGTTTAATAAATGCTTTATCCTTCCATGAGTCCATGCATACATTCTCTCTCTGTCTCTCTGTTTCTCTCTCTCTCTCTCTGTCCCTCTGTCTCTCTGTCTTTCTCTGTGACTCTGTCTCTGTCTCTGTCTCTGTCTCTTTCTCTCTCTTTTTCCTTCCTCTTTTTTTGACTTGATTTTATTTCATTCATTATTAAAAACTCTTATTGGCATCTTTTGTTTTCACATGACCTTCATTTCGTCCTTCCCTTGTTATGATTGGGTGAATTGCTTTCCTCCTTCTCCTTCCTTCATTCTCTTTATTCCATTTAATTTCACCCTTGCTGTTGTCCTGTCTCATCTGACTTTCTATTAGCTTTTCTCACATTAATTAGTCTCTTATCCCCAGACAGGCTGTGAGATCCTGGAAGGCAGGGACTATGTGTTTTGATTTTTCTCCTGCCCCTCAAGAACATTATCCCAACACCATCTCCATTGGAGGTAACAGCTTGTGCCCAATATCATCTTGGTTGGTTGCGCTAGTGGTGTTCTCCACTGAGTCCACTTGAAATATCATCTATAGCAACTCCATGGACATTGTCACTGAATTAGCTGATGGTAAAGAAGGTCCCAAGTAGATTGCCACAGGCAGGAATTGGATAGGCTTTTCAAACTTTACTCTATTTTTTATTAAAACCTTTTCAATATATGAGCAAAATAATTCAAGATCACCATTGATTTTGACCTGGAAGGGACCTTGGAGGTTATGGCATTTAACTCTCTTGCTTTTCAGATGACAAAACAGGTCCAGAAAATGGTTGTATGATCACAAAGGGAAAGGAGGAAGGGAATAATAAGCATTTATGGAGCATGTACTAGGTCAGACACGATTACAAATACAAAAATTTACAAATACCACAAGTATTACAAATATTATTTGATCTTCACAATAACATTGTGAAATAGGTGCTGCTCCCCATTTTATGGTTCAAGAAACTGAGGAAGGGTTCAGTGACTTGATGAGCCAGGATGATGTAGTTAGTAAGTGTCTGGGGTGGAATTTGAACTCAGCTCTTCCCAACTCCAGGGTTATGACAAGCAGAATTAGAGTTTGAACTCACATGAGAGTGAATTTTTTTCTAATATATGACAATGTCTTGTCATATATTTAGGGTCCATCTAGTTTCCCTCACTCATTTTAGTTAGGAGACCCAGGAAAGTGAAATTAGTATATAAAGATCACCGGCTCTAGAATCTGAGGATCTGAATTCAAATTGTTGTTTATTACCTATGTGATTTTGAGCAAGTCACCTAGTCCCACTCTGCCTCAGTTTCCTCATCTGTAAAATCAGGCATTTGGACTAGATGGGGTCATTCTAGCTTTTACTCTAGGGTCCCCTAAAGTGGCTTGGTCAAGGTTGGGGGGGCAGGATGTGACCCTGGTATCTCTGACTCCACATGCAGCCCTATCTCTACTCCAGCATGCTGCCTTATTCTTGCCACAGAAACATTCCCTGTGAATGTCTGCTCCCTGATGGACACTGTGGCCTTCAGGAGAGTGGGAAGTGAGGACAAAGTCCCCTTTGGGCAGAGGCTTTCCATCTGGATGTTATAATGGAGACTAAGGCAGCCTTCCTGGCTTTTTAGTGGGTTAGCAAGGTGATGGAAGCAGGCTTCCATAGCTGCTAGCTGGGAGCTGGCCAGGGCCTGACTCCTGACTCACTGCCTTGAGGCATAGATTTAGGAAAGGCTTTAGAGCTAATGGTCCTGCTGCTTTAGAGACCTCTTCTAACCCCTGGGCCTGATTAAGGGAAGTGGATGTGTTTTTGCTGATGGTTCCACAAAGTCAAGTCCAAGAGCTTGGACCCAGTATAGACAGATCTTGCTGGCTGGCCTGAATTTTGGAACCTTTCCTCATCTGGCACTGAGGAGGATGAAAATGCAAGCTGATGTGCCTTGGAGAGATATCACATTATCATTAGACTAATAGTTCCCATTTCTTTGGACATTTTTATTTTTATCTTTTGTTCTTACATTCTGGCTTGCTGAAGCCCCTTCACCTACAAGAAGGAAGAATAGACCCAGCCCAACAAGTGAGGGTCGGAGGCCATTGTCCCACTGCAAATCCACAGCATCTTATCTTTTTTGCTCATCTGCCAGCCAGGCAGGAAAACAGAAGAAATAATATTTTCTGTTTTCTTTGAAGAAGACAGCAATATCCCATTGCTTTTATAAACCAATTTCATTTACTCATTTCCTAAATTTCTTTGATTTTTGAGGTCTATAAAGCACCTTGATCAATTCATCAAGGGACACATTTTTATTAAATGCCTCTCATGTACTGAGCCCTATGGTGGATATTGGGAATATCCCAGAGTGAGACAATCTCTGGTCTAATAATAATAATAGAGGGTGGGGATAAAGGAAATGAGCTTTGATCTACTGAAGCTTCAGCGTGATCTCAGAACAGTGAGTCAGCTCCCCTTTCTACTACAATTATAATCTTGATTTGATTATTGTTCCCTGAGCAAGTAGTGAAGAGGTAGTGTCTATGAGGATCATGGTTCCTTGAGACTGGAAGCCCTGTCATTTTTACCTTCCTTCCATACTGATTCTTCATAGCTCTAGACTCATAGTACCTCTTCCCTTACTTGTCTCTTCCCTTACTTAGTAGAGTAGGGTCACATCCTGCCCCCCAACCTTGACCAAGCCACTTCAGGGGACCCTAGAATAAAAGCTAGAATGACCCCAAAAGACCATCTAGTCCAAATGCCTGATTTTACAAATGAGGAAACTGAGGCAGAGTGGGACTAGGTGACTTGCTCAAAATCACATGGGTAATAAACAACAATTTGAATTCAGATCCTCAGATTCTAGAGCCAGTGGTCTTTATATACTACTTTCACTTTCCTGGGTCTCCTAGCTAAAATGAGTGAGGGAAACTAGATGGACCCTAAATATATGACAAGACATTGTCATATATTAGAAAAAAATTCACTCTCATGTGAGTTCAAACTCTAATTCTGCTTGTCATAACCCTGGAGTTGGGAAGAGCTGAGTTCAAATTCCACCCCAGACACTTACTAACTACATCCTACAAGACACCCCAAATGGTCAAGTACTGTGTTTTGGGAATGGCTGGATACTGAGGACTGGAAAACTGGCTTACTCATCATTTAATCCATTAAACTCCCTAAATTAAGAGAATTTGGGGAGAAGTGGAGGTGAAGAACCTCATTTCCCTTCTTCACAACAATCCATTGAAGTCAAGATGCTCTGATCCCCATTTCACAGATGGCAAAATGAGCCTCAGAGAAATATTTTTGCACAGTGTAGATATAAAAAAAAATTCTGGATAAAGTAAGCCCTCAGTCATACAGATGATGATAATGATGATCATCATCATTAACAGGTATATAGTGCTTTAAGATTTGCAAATTTGATTCTTACAATAATTCTGCGAAGTAGGAGCTTAAACCCATTTTGCAGGTAGGGGGGGACTAAGGCATAAAGTGGTGAAGTGGCTTTCCCAGGGTCATACAACTAGTATTTTAATTCAGGTCTTCCCATTCTCTCTACTGTACTACCTGACAAGACCAGGATCTGGGCCTTTGGCTTTTGAAAACTCTTCCATCTCTGCCTTTATAATCCTTGAGACCCAAGTAGGGCCAGATTAGGAGGTAATCCTCTTCCTAAGAGGGTACAGTTTGGGGCAGTCTTGAAAACCTCCCAAATTCTACCAATGGCTTGTACCAGGTTCCTGAAAGTTCTGCTTCTAGGGTCTTTGGTTGCTCCTGGGTATAGAAAGCTACAATATTCCAAAAGGTCACATATTGCTGACCACTGACACCTAACTACAAATGAGTTCACTATTCCAATTAGCTCTGGAGAAGTGGTTCTGAAATAGAGAGAAGGTTCTACTCTATTGAGTGTACAAAAGAGGCCATCAAATCAAAAATTTAGAGCTGGAAGTTATCCTGGAATCTATCCAGCCCAGTTTTTACAGAGAAGGAAACTGAGGCACGGAAAAAAATCTTTGCAAGATTGCACAGATATTAAGTAGCAGAGGAAAGATTTGAATCCTGGACCAAGAATCATATCTCCAGAACCAGATAGGGATTTAGAGGCAATCTGGTTCAACTGCCTTATTTTCATAGTAGAAGAAACCAAGTGAATTGGGTTTGAAGTCCGTACAAGTAGTACAGTCAAATATCTTTTCATTATGCTATTTATGATATTTCTCTGACCTAATTTGAGAGTCTGTGATTCTCTGAACAGAAAAAGAGGCCAAAACAAGGAACGCCAGTGAACTCAGAGCAGCTGCTTCATTATAATGTGAGAACTGCCCCTCTGGGTGAGGAGGTAGGGTTAGGGTGGGGAGAGACCATATTAAAAGAGGAATAGAGGAGAACGGTGAGAGGGGGACCCAACCCAAACTTGGTCTGCTTGCTGCACAGATTGGCCATGAGCTCGCCCTCCTTTCAGGCTTTTGTGATTGGGGAAGCCAAGGCCAGTGGGGACCATTTCTCCATCCCCCACATGTATTCACTCCCCTTCTCCAAAAAGCAGGAAAGCACTCGTTTCCCAGTTGGCAAAGGGCATCTTCTTAATTCCAAGGTCCCTGATGGAATCCCAAGCCAAGATGGAGCCCTCGTCACTTCCTGGATTGGGGTAGAGCACATGGAAGCCTTCTCTGGAGGTACCAGAGCCACAATCAAGGTGTTCCAGACACAGGGCTCTAATAGTAAAGTAATCAGTGGTAATCACCCATATTGCTTATGTACAGGATATCTAATAGGATTCAGCAACTCTGTAGTGAATACATTTTCATTTACAGGACCAAATGCAAGCATACATTACCTGTTTAATTAAAAACAAAATTCTCTAGCCAACAATTTACTCCCTCTCTGGGGTGCATGTTACATACATTACTGATGTTTTCTTTAAATCCACTATTACCTATTCCTCAAAGAACCCAGTGTTGATTATGGCTGTCTTTGTGGGCTGCTACTGGGGAAGAGAGCACCCTGAGACTGCTTTTCTCATCTAGGAAGTCAATTATTCAATGTCCTGAGTATAGATTTGTTTTCTGGTTGTTTTTAGGTCTTCTCCGACTCTTCATGACCTCATTTGGAGTTTTTCTTGGCAAAGATATTAAAGTGGTTTGCTCCTTCTTTCTCCAACTCATTTGACAAATGAGGAAACTGAGGCAGACAGGGTGAAATGATTTGCCAAAATTGCATTAGTAAGTGGGGCCAGATTTGAATTAAGGATGTTAAATCTTCCTGACTCCAAAACTGGTTCTTGATCCATTGCCTCTCAATTTGCACAGAATACAGGTTTACAATTTGCATATAGGGAATGGAAAGGTCTAAAATTTACATGTTATACAAATTAGTAAAGAATATTCATAACTAGCCAATATGAGTCTTGAGCTTTCCGGTACTATGAGGGGATTGTTGCTCCGCCTCTCACCAAAAATAATCCACTAGCTTTCCTTTGCCAACCCTACCCCTAAATTTAATACATCCTTTGTACTTTTATACCATTGTTTGGTGCTCTTAAGTCCTCTAACTGTGATGAAAATAGATTATTTGGCTTTCTTGGAGGGACTGACATTACAACTTCCTCTTTTGTAAAGCCTTTAGAAAACCTATTGCCATTGCAATCTTTTTTTCATCATCTTCATCTCTTGGAAATCCTAAATCTATTCAAAGCACAATCTCGTCCTACATAAACAAACCTTTTACTGATTGCCCGAATTAGTAAGACTTTCCTCTAGGTATTTGCTTTGTCTATATAGAAATACATGTTTATGTATATGTGTATATATATATATATACATATGTATATGTATATATACATACATAAAACATACACACATGTATATACACAAATATATTTGTAGATATATGTAGACATATAGATTCTGTATACATTATACTTACATAGATGCACTTATATTCTTAAAGTTAGGAATAGAGGATGTGTGTATATATATATATGTATATATGGACTTTTTATTTTTTTATTTTTTATTTATTAATACTTTTTATTTGCAAAACAGTATATATGGAATTTTAAAAACTTCTTTGTTACCATGTTCTGCAGTAGAATTAAAGCTTTTTGAAGATAAGAACTTTTCATTTTTATCTTTTTATTCATAACATCTATGAATCAATTAATTAATCAATGGTTATCTATGTTCTAAGCACTTTTCTAGGCACCAAGATTATAAAGACAGAAGTGAAACATCTCTTATTCTCAAGGAGCCCATGGGATATTGAAGGAAGTTTTATATATATATATATTTAGGGATATACAACTAAATAAATATTAGGTAATCTAAGGTATTCAGCATCATGTACCTTGCTACAGTAGATATTTAATAAATGTTTGTTGATCTAATTACATTAATTCCTGTTCATAGAAAACCCATCTATTGGATTGGAAGCTTGTTAATTCAGCATGGGGAAGTGAGATGATTGAACAAAGGGATTCAGGTTCAGGAAAAAGAGGAGATACTAGCAGGTCTAGCCAATTGCTAAAGTCCTTCAGATAATCTAATATCTATCTGTTGGTAAGGTCCTAATATTTTGTTGTTGTTCACTTGTTGCAATTCTATCTGACTCTTTGTGAGCCTATTTGGAGTTTTCTTGGCAGAAATACTGGAATGATTTGCCATTTCCATCTCTAGATCATTTGACAGACAAAGAGACTGAGGCAGACAGACTTAAATGACTTGCCCAGGATCACACAGCTACTAAGTGTCTTGAGGTTGGATTTGAACTCATGAAGATGAGTCTTCCTGACCCCAGGTCCAGTACTCTATCCACTATGCTACTTCCCATGCTGTAATATATTGTATTACAATATATCAGGGACTCTGGTTTCGTAAACATAGAATGCAAACACATGCAGGGGACTAACCAATCTATTAGACTTCATTAGAGATGTAGTCATTTTGACTTGACTGATTCTTGATGAGCACATGTGGACTTTTGGTGATCACTGCTTTCCTTTCTAAATTCTTATAAACCACCCCATTAGTTTTGGATTTTAAAATTTTGCTGAGACTGTCAACTTTATTGACCTATAATTTCCCTTGCTTGAAAATGAGGGCATTAGTTGTTCTCCCACACTGTGCCTTTTCTTCCTTTTTTTTTTTTTTGCATCTTACAAAGTTGTTTGATAGTGCTTTTACCATCATATTCTTTCAACCGGTTATTTCTGGGATATACTCTACTTGGATTTACCAAAGGCAGCAGCTTGGTGATTTCTTTTTTACTGTCTTTTTATGTCTTGGGTTTCAATTCTCCTTTAACTGTTTTTATTCACTTGTGTTACACTAACAAGCTGTATGGCTTTCAGGAAACCTCTGAGGATTTTGAGACGCAATCTCTTCATTTGTAAAAACTAAAAGGATTAGATTGAATAATCCCAAAATCCTGTTAACTCAGAATTTTAGAACTAGAAGGAGCCTTCACTATCACCTATCCAATCCAGTTTTACAGATAAGCAAATTGAGGTTCGGGAAAGTCAAATGACTTGCCCAGTTCATATATCTTGAAGTAGCTCAAAAGAATTATATAATCCTATGATACACAAATTTAGAGACAACTCCACTCCAAATGCTCATATGGATTATTTGTGCCCAATCTGTGGTAGAACCTTCTGAGCTTAAGTTGGTCCGATCAGTCACACATAGACATACTGTACATCAAGTGATGTCATTTTGGCCCTCTAAGCATGGAGAAACAACAACTTACCAACCAACACCTTAAGAGTCAGTGTGGAAAAGTGGGTATAAGTAATATACCCTTTTCAGGAGTTGAGAAGACCTGGTTTTGAAACTTGCCGCTGACATATATTATGTAACCATGGGCAAAGTATTCAACTCCTTTTTACTCCTGTCTTCTCATCTGCAAAATGGGGATAATTATTCTAACCAAGTCATGGGCTTATACTGAAACTAAAATGTACATATATAAATGAGTATATATCTATCTTTGAAATATATATATATATATATGTATATATATATAATTACATACATACACAGTGTATATAAATACAGATACATAAACAGACACTGAATACAAATATATACACATATACATATGTACCTGTACACACTTATGTTTCAGTGCAAACACATGTACACATACTTACCTGAAGATGCTTGTATGTACAAATACACACATACATATGGAAGTATACACACATATATCTCAACATGCACATATACATCCATACTTATGCTTACACACAGAGATATGTATAAACACACAGTTACATACATGCATAAATACATACATGCATCTTTTCAGATTTAGGATTTACTGTGGTTGGTGAAGTCAGAACAAGCGCCATCTCTCAGTCTCTTGGTCTCTCCATCATCACAGTCTCAGAGGTGGAAGGAACCTATCTAACCACACAATCAATCGATTGTGTAAATCTGCTAAGCACTGTGCTAGAACGTGGAAAACAATACAAAGGACTAAGCAAGCCCTGTTCTCCAGCAGCTCCATGCTGGTGTAGCTCATAGCTGAAGGGAATTCCCACTGGGATACATCTGACAAGTGGTCATCCAGCTTATGGCCGTAAGGCTTTCAATGTCAGAGAATGGGCTGTCCTCCCAGGAAGCCTGTTCTCCTTCTGCCCAGATCCGGTTGTTGGGAAGTTTTATCTTCCTAACAGGTGGGAATCTACTTTGTGGAAATTTCCAAGCACCGCTTTTAGTCTTGGGCCAATCATGGCTAATTCTTTTCCCAATTCTATCCTTGTCCATTGGGCAACTGAAAAAGAACTCAGCCAGATGTGGAAATGAATACCGCATATCAGTTGAAGGCTGCTTTTGCCACGGATTGTTTTCAATGACGAGCCTAAGCTGATGACTTGGAGTAATTGAGGCAATATTTCATATGATATATGTATATTCCTCCTTGATATATCTGACTCTCTAACTAGCCATCATCCTATTTTATAATGTTATCATATTTTTAATTATATTGTACATACTTGTTTGCAGCTATTTGCTATATATCCAGGGTGACATTACTGTAAATTAGTTTTTACCCACTGGCTCTGACTGTTTTTCACTACAAACTGAGCCATAAATACCACACCTGAGAAAGCTGGTTCACATTATTTATTTCGCTGATATGTGACCACAATAACAATATGTAAAGACGATACGCCTTGAGAACTGGCATGTGAGAAATATAGGAGGGAAAGGAACCCATTCTGTGGGGCTCATGGGCACAGCTGGTGTGCAATTTGGGGGCTGGTTGATAGGAAAGTGGTCTGTGAGAGAGTTGCCTTCTTCTTACCTGGAGAAGATGAGCCGGACAGATGGGTCAAAAAGTATTAGATTGAATAAGATGAATCAAGATGAAGGTTTTTGCTTGCTACCTGTGCAGTCCTGGACTGTCCAAGTCTCTTATCCAAGAATCTATTTCCTACCACCAAAAATTTAATCTTAAGAAATTTCAATACATAATTGAATATGATCTAATAAATTAAATGTTTATGAAAACTCAAGTATGTGCAGAGTGAAAGACAGCATGTATCTATGGAAAAGCCTTTTAGTCCAATTTCCTCATTTTTTAGATGAAGATGCCCAAGCTTAGTGTGGTCAAATTTAGAGATGGATGGGACTCCAGAGTTCACCTAGTTCACCTTGATCCCATTTTATAGATGAGAAAATTGAGGGCAAAGAGAAAAAAAAAAAACTTTCTCAAGCACATCAGCATAATAATTTTCAGAGACAATTACAATCCTAATCCTCTGACTCTAAAAGCATTGTTCATTCCATCACAACACTGAGCCTGTCTCTGGGAGCAGAGTGTAAGCTTAGAGTCAGGAAATTCTGGATTCTAATTTTGCCTCTGATACACCCTGGTTTTATAATCCAATTTGACTTCTTAGTGAACCAAGAATCTCTTTATTTTTATTTTTAATTAATTAATTAATTTTGCTGAGGCAATTGGGGTTAAGTGACTTGCCCAGGGTCACACAGCTCAGAACTGTTAAGTGTCTGAGACCAGATTTGAACTCAGGTCTTCCTGCCTTCAGGGCTGGTGCTCTATCCACTGTGCCATCTAGCTGCTCCCTCTTTATTTTTATAAATAGAAAATGAGTTGAGGTTAACATTGGTGGATGAGGATTTCCACACAATAATTTCCTCAAGCTGAGGAAATCTCAGGTCCATTCTTTTCTTCTGCTCTCCTGTGGTAAACAAGATATCATGTGAGACACTATAAATATGCAAGAACAGATGAGTGATGCAGTACACAGAGTGCCAAAGTCGGTGTCAAGAGGACCAGAATTCAAAACTAATCTCAGACTCTTACTAGATTTGTGACCCTGGGAATGTCACTTCACTCTATTTACCTCAATTTCCATTTGTAAAATGAATTGGAAAAGGAAATGATAGTCTATTGCAGTATCTCTGCCAAGAATACCCCAAATGGGATTGTTCATAAAGAATCAGGCACAATTGAAATGACTGAACAAAAAAAAAAAGGATGACACAAATATGTACAAAAATGAAATAATTTTTGCCCTCAAGAAGCTTATATTCTACATAGTTCTCTTTCTTTTTCCTTGGCAAGGTGATTGGAATTCAGGCTTGCCCACTAGTACATGTTAAGTGTCTGAAGCAGGATTTTAACTGGAGTCCTCCTAACTCCATGGCCATCTAGCTGCCCCCCAAATTAAATTGTAGTAAGGAAATCCAACATATTACTAAGTGAGAAAATACTCAGCATATATTAAGCAATGCATAATTATTTCAGGTGGGAGAGAATGCTAATTACCCTAGCGGAGGAGAGTATCGAGAAAGGCCTCATGTTGGAAGTCTTAACTAAGCTTTGCTTTGAGGAAAACTGGTTTTTTGGAACACAAGTTGTCTCCCAGATTGGTGAGTTGGGAGATTAATCCGATTTATTTTATTAGAGCAAGTTGGGTGACAACATAGTGGAACATCCCTCAAGTTGCTGGAGATGTTTATGAGAATCATATGAAATAACAATTGCTTCACTTCAAAATAGTGGAACTATAAATGTATAATACTCTAAATATATGATTTAGATTGCTGGGTTATTTGGGGATAGATTGATGAAAATAGGAGCTCGTCCTTTCTAGCTCTCAAACTATGAGCCCAGGAAGCTAAGCAGCTCACAAGATCAGGAGTCAGTAGTTGGGAAGACCCAAATTCAAGCCCTACCTTTGATGAGCACTAATTATTTCATCAAGAACAAGTCACTTAACCTCAGTGTGCCTCAGATGGGCTATGATGAAATGTGATTAGATAGATGAGTTCTCCAGATCTAGATCATCTATTCTGGTCTTTTTCCCTCCCTCCCTCCCTCTCATCCTTCCCTAGCACTCAATACAGTTCTAAATGTTTGCCATCCTCCATGAAGAACTGGCTTTAGGTACCAATTCCATCCCACAAACCTCCCTCAGAGAAAATTACACTGTTGCACATTGGACCAGCGGGGAATCCGAGGGATGTCTGACATTTTAAAAGCCAATTTCAGCTGCTCAGAAAAATCTGGTGCACATTCCAGCCCTGCCCCAGCAGAGCCTATGAGATAGCCACAGCATGCTGCAACCTGCAAAACACTGCCATCGCTCAGAGGACGGCCGTGTGAGCGGAGACAGGCAGCATTATGTCAGGGGCTGTGAGGGAAAAGAAGCGTGTAAGAGAGAGCCTCTTGTCTCCTGGGCCAAATCCCAAGGCAGAGGCAGCTCCTGCCACAAGAAAGGCATTCATTCAGCAAAGCTTCCGAGGTGAGTAAATGCGGCAGGCCCGTGGATGGGAGCAGCGGCCAGCCTACGGGGGCCCTCCACGCAGGCTTACCTGGATCTGGCCTCAGACTGCTGGGCCTGTTTGGCCAAGGATGCTCTCTGCCCCCCATTACAATCCACCACAAGGATGGAGTGCTTGGACAATCCGTACTGACAAGACAGGGATTGAGTTCACTTTCATGATGGATCAGAGGTGCAGGACATTGTGTTATCACTATATCTACCCAAGTTGGGATTCATTCCATGCCTCAGCTCTCCAGCTCTGCAGGTCCTAACTGTGAACCACAGGAAATCCCCAGGAGGAGCCAGGCTGTACCCCCTGAGTGCATATGTGGCCCTCCTTTCCAATATGTGGTAGCCAAGGTCATAGAGCACAACATTAGGGCAGATGGAAGACTATCATCTCCCTTCTGGTCTTACCTGTTTTCTGCCTCCATAGACTGCACTGGGACTCACATGATAACAGGGACTGGTCCAGGCTGGCTTATGCACCTGTAAGCACCTCATTAGATATGAGGGAAAGCTGACATCTAAATCTGATGGTCCAGCCAGCCCTGCTTTCCTCCTTGGTCCCCATGCTTGTGGCTAATCCTCCCTCTGTTTGGGTTATCTCTCCCTAGCTACAGGTATTTATACTTAAGATGAAAGATAGCTGTGATAGGGGTCAGAGAAGTCAACACAACAACAAATTCTCCCACGTGGCCATAGGATTTTAATTTTCACTGGCCCACTCAGGTGACACAGCCTTGCTGTCCCTCTGTCTCCTGCCTAACCTTCAGACTGGCTGGGAGGTCGGGGCCTGGGAATTACTGTCAGTAAATACACAGTACCTCCTGTATACTTGAGCAGCAGCACTCTTTGATGGAACATCATCCAGGTCATATCTGCTAACAGGAATCTCTTCTCCCTCATTTGATGATCCCATTAACTAACATAAATTCAAATAGCATCTCTTTTTTATTTATTTATTTTATTTTATTTTTTTAATTAGCATCTCTTTACAAATGATCTTCAGAACTACTTCTCCAGCTTTCACCTCTCCCTTAAACTCCAGACTTATATTTCCAGCTGCCAATCGGGCAACTCAGATTGTTGGTCTCATCAACATTTTAAACCTAGCACATCCAAAACTGATCTTGTTATCCTTCTTCCCAAATCCTCCTTATTGCAAACTTGTCTGTCAAGAGCACTGCTTTCCTCACAATTACTTAGACTTGCAAGCAAGGTGTCATCCTTGACTTTTCAATCAATGCTCCCCTATCCAATCAGTGGCCAACTCGTCTCTGCCTCCTGTTTCCCTGGCTTCCTTCCGGTCCCAGTGAAAATCCTACTTTCTGAACCAAGAGAACATTATACATGACAACAACAAGATTATACGCTGATCAATTCTCCTTGACCTACTGTTGTTTTCTATGAACCTGGTTACTACATATCAGAAAGGAGGGCCACATATACACTCAGGTGGCCTTGCTCCTCATGGGAATTTTCTGTGGTTCACAGTTAGGACCTGCAGTGCTGCAGGCACGGAATAAGGCTCTTTTCAACAGTGAGGTGATTCAGGCCAGTTTTAATGTCTTGTGATAGAGAGAATCATCTGTACCCACAGAGAGGTGTGAATTTAGATCATGACGAAGTATTTTTACTTTGTTGTTGTTGTTTACTTATATTTTGTTTCCTTTCTAACTTTTTTCTTTTTTGATCTTATTTTTTGTGTGTGTATGCAGCATAATAATTGTGGAAATATGTATAGAAGAATTGCACATGCTTAACCTATATTGAATTACTTGCCATCTGGGGGAGGAAATGGAGGGAGAAAAAAAATTGGACCACAAGGTCATGTATTTTGAAAATTAAAAAAATTGAAATAAAACATGTTTCTGTAAAAAAAAAAGAAAAGAAAAGAAAATTTACTTTCTACAAGAAGTCATTCCTCTGTGCCCAAAGGGCTATCAAACTGTGCATATCCTTTGATCCAGCAGTATTTCTACTGAGCTTATATCCCAAAGAGATCATAAAGGTGGGAAAGGGACTCACATGTGCGAAAATGTTTGTGGAAGCCCTTTTTGTAGTGGCAAGAAATTGGAAACTGAGTGGATGCCCATCAATTGGGGATTGGCTAAATAAATTATGGTATATGAATGTTATAGGATATTATTATTCTGTAAGAAACGACCAGCAGAATGATTTCAGAGAGGCCTGGAGAGACTTGCATGAACTGATGCTGAGTGAAATGAGCAGAACCAGGAGATCATTATACATAACAACAACAACACTATACGATGATCAATTCTGATGCACGTGGCTCTTTTCAACAATGAGCTAGTTCAGACTAGTTTCAATGTTCTTGTGATGAAGAGAGCCATCTGTACCCAAAGAGAGGACCATGGGAACTGAGTGTGGTTTTTCACTCTTTTGGTTCTTTGCTTGCATTTTATTTTCTTTCTCATTTTTTTCCTGTTTGATTTGATTTTTCTTGTGCAGCATGATAATTGTATAAATATGTATGCATTTATTGGATATAACATATATTTTACCATATTTAACATATATTAGATTACTAGCTATCTAGGGGAAGGGATAGGGGGAAGGCAGGGGAAAATTGGAACACAAGGTTTTGCAAGGGTTAAAGTTGAAAAATTATCCATGCTTATGTTTTGAAAATAAAAAGCTTTAATTAAAAAAAAGATAAATTACAAGAAAAGAAGTCATTCATGATGCTCCCTAATTCACATCCCTTTTCTTCATTATTATTTTCAAATCACCTTACACATAACTTATTTAGAAGACCTTTTTCACATCGCTTTCAATGGACTATAAGCTCCATGCAACTGGACACTGACATTTGCCTTTTTTTTTTTAAATCCCTGTCAGTACAGTGCCTGGCACAAAGAAGATAATGAATAAATGCTTATTAACTGACAGATACAACTAAGCTGTATTGTGTTCTCTAATTTCAGTTTTTCTAATTTCCTCAACTATAAAATAAGAATAAATTTAAAATGTAAATAGCACCTACACAACTAGGTTGTTGTGAAGGTCAGATGAGATAATATTTGGGAACTACTTAGTGCAATACCTGGCATATAGATGCTTAATAAATAATTTTGGGAGCACTTAGATGACTCAGCAGATAGAACACCGGCCCTGAAATCAGGAAGACCTGAATTCAAATCTACCCTCATACATTTAACACTTCCTAGATGTGTGACCCTGATAAAGTCATTTGACCCCAATTGTCTTGTCAAAAAAAATAGTTATTCCCTTCCTCTTGGCCCCAGATATTATAAGACCACAAATGGAGGGCTAAAGGAGCTTTAGAGATCATTTACTTTATTATTCTCAGTTTATCTTTGAGGAACCTGATACCCAGAGAAGTTAAAATCAGAGATCACATGGTAATAGGTGATAGGATCACAGAGTTGGAGATTTAAGGTCCTGAAAAGGACCTCAGAAGTCATCCAGGGCTACCCCTTTCCCCCATTCCACCATTCAGGAAACAAATCCAGAGGGAATTGACTCATCCGAGATCATATAGATTGTAAGAGTTGTAGGGAAGATCTAAATCAGACACTCTGATTCTACAACCAAAGTTCTTTCTTCTATATCCCAGCAGCTTCCCAAGATGAAGTGGGGAGGATGGGTTCAAGAACTGGATTCAAATCTCAGTTACTTCACTTACTGAGAGACTGTGTGACCTTGAACAAGTAAATTCATCTGTCTAGTCCTCAGTTTTAAAACTGTTCATCTCTGAAAGCTTAAGATCTTAGGATTCTAAATAACTATTTAAAAATAGAACATGATTAATGACTCAATAAAGTATAAACAGGACGTCATGAGAGTTTCAAGAAGGAATCATTTGACTGGGGAAATCAAGGAAGGCTTCCCATAGGAAGAAGTGAGTTCTACAAGTAGAATGTTGGGGTCAATCAGTACAAGTATACACACACATACATGTGCACATGCTCACACCCACCTTGGGAATCCACATCCATACACAGTGACACCTAAGTAGAGCCTGTGGCTGCATGATCTCTTCTGATAACTGGTTAATCTCACCCTGGAGGTCTGGCTGCTATTTGGCAGTGGGAAAGCTATTTATTCTGTGTTTAACATGCCTCACACTCAGTTTGCTCACTCGCTCCCTCACTCACTGCTGCGCTGAGGGCTTGTTTATATCACACTTTTCTTGCATGTTATTTTATGCAACACTTTGCTATCAAAACAAATAAAAAGCCTGAGCAATTTCCTTCCCAAGGGAGAAAACAAACAAACTTTTTCCTAGTGTTATCAAGTTCTGGGCTCGGGACCAGATAGGTCCTCCTGTCACTCCACAGGGTGGCCCTTTTTCCTTCAAGATAATTCCCTGCTCTCCCTTTCTGGAAAACCATTATCAAAAAGCTTGGAATTATTCCTTAACAATCAGTGGATTTGGGAGCTCAAGCTTTAGAGCAAACTGTAAACACAGAAGTCCGGGGTGGAAAGATGAGCCAGTATAATTGCAGGGAAGGAAAGTCCGGTGACACATCAATATTAAACAATCAAAGGTCGGGTTCATTAGTGGACTAGATAGTTTGAAATATTAAACTTGGAAATTGAATTACTTTCCTAATTTGCAAAGTGGGATTCTTCAGGAATACATACAGTATTTGTGTAGACAGAGATACAAAGAAAGAGACAGAGAGACAGAGAGAGATGTTAGATAGATAGAGACAGAAAAAATAGACATAAAGATAGATGATAAGTAACTATTATAGATCAGATACTGTTAAATGCTGTGGTCCAAAGATACAATGATCACTGACCACCAGGAGCTTACAAGATTTCAAGACATCTTTTCATGTTCATATTAAACTATTCTTGTCCATGTCCTCCCAAAAAACTTACCACAAAGCATGTGCATCCAAAGTACTGGAAGTCTTCCTTACTTCCTCTGTGACACTGCAGGGACAGCAATAAAGCAATAATATCAATCCTCCATCCCTATCTTTGGGTGAACAATTCATCTTTTTTCTTTCTTTTTCAATTTTTTTTTCAATTTTTTTATTCCTCTCCCTTCGCAAACAATAGAATAAAATAAATAAGGAAAAACCAAACTCTTGAAACAAATAATCCAAGCCAAGACAAGTAAAATAAATCTTCATATTAGCCATATCCAAAAAATATCTGTCTTGTTTTGCATCTGAGTCCATCATCTTTCTTTCTCAAGAAGTGGATAGCAGGTTTCATCAGTGGCCCCCTGGAAACATGGATGGCCATTGTACTTATTGGAATTCCATTTTTAAGCCATTTTAGTATTATGCAACTTGTGCTTTTCCACCACCCATTTCTTTGGTCACAATTGCTCATATCTCTTCTTCTGCATAGAGAGAGGTAATTATTAATGAATAATCAATTGCTAGCATTTATACAGCACCGACTATATGCCAGATGCTGTAATATTTTCTCATGTGATTCTCATGACAACCTGGAGAAGCAGGTGCTATCATTATCCTTGTTTTATAGTTGAGGAAACTGAGGCAGACAGAGGTGAAATGACTTGTCCAAGCTCAGCCAGTTAAGTGATGTGAGGCAGGATTTTTTCTGACTTCAGGCCAGGATTCCATATAGAATGGTATAATGACTAAAGAGTCAGTCTTGAATCCAGGAATACTCCTGACACTGTGTGACCTTGAACAAATCATGTAACTTCTCAATGTCCTGGGCAATGATCTAAGACTATAATTTTCAGAGGAGTTTCTGTCCCACATGGGCTGGAAGACTTCCCTCAACTGGAAATCACAGATCTCGTCCCTGATGCTATTCTTCCTAGAGAATTCACAGTGTGTAACATATTGTAACTTGCTCCCACCCATCATAGGCTTCTTGTAGATTTTGAATTGGAAAGGGCCTGTCCAACTCTGTCCTTTTATAAATGGAGAAACAGAACCCCAAAGAAATGAAGCTATTTCCTCTTGGTTACCCAGGTACTCAGTAACAGAGAGAAGGTTTAACTTAGGGTTGAAGGTTGGGCTAAATCTGTGCTGTGATAAGGGGTCAGCCTTTGGTTAAAATAATGAGACAGTCTATACCTGTGATCAGGTTGTGGTTAGGAGGTCAGTCTAGTTATAGACTGTTAGAGATCAACATGTGGCTGGGGTTAGAGGTCCATCTTTGACCAGGTTAAAAATCAAGCTGAAGCTGTAGCTGTGAAGCCTAATTAGCTCAAGGTGATAAACGAACCTTTCCTTGACTTTGTTCTTATTAGCCACGAATGACCTCTTTGACAAAAAATAAATACAGGAAATATTGAAACTATCACTCAGTAAGCACTGGGGAAAATGATGGGCATTTCTCTACGAGATAAGACCACATGACTAATGAGGAAAGACCCAGAAGAGGAGCAGATGTGCAGAAGGCCCTCTATGTGCAAGCAGAGGCTATATGCTGGTTCATATAGCCAGAACAGCAGACACAGGAAGGTCTCGCCCAACTAACAGATTGGCTCCCACAGAGCAAAAATGGCCATCTGGGACGCCGAAAAATCAAGACAAATCAGTGATCCAGCTTTTTGAACAGAGATGGAAATAGCCTATGTGGGATTGTTCATTCAGGATTGTTCATACCAGTTTTCATTTGCTTGGTCTGCTCTCATTATAATGGCTGACAACAGGCCTGCATATGAATATCAATGGTCTCCATCATTTCTCCAAGCAGTCAAGAAAAAAATGAAGCTTTCCATCTGAATGCCAAAATCCGAGAGAAGCCCATGGTGCAAGCAAACGAGAATCCATGGCTTGGAGGTATATATATTGAATGGTTGTGTATGTAGGACAGCTGAAAGCGGGCATGGGAAGGTGTTAAGGGAAGATATCTATTGCTTATGTAATAAGATGATATTTTAAATTTAAACCACTGGAGAGAGGACAGAAGATAGCTGAGAATGGATGGAAAATGGAGAACAATAGGAGATATTTAATATTATTACCAGTGGAGGAAGAGAATTAGAACCAGGATGTATAAGAGAATGGAAAACGTATAAGAAAACTGTTTTATTTATTCAGCCCACACTGTACTAAGTGCTGGAGTTACAAGTAAAAAAAAAATTAAACCCAACTCCTGCCCTCAAAGAAGCTTCCATTCTTTTTTAAACTAATAATAATCACTTTTTATTTTTCAAAATATATGCAAAGATAGTTTTTTAACACACACACCCTTGCAAAATCTCGTGTTCCAAATTTTTCTTTCTTCCTTCTTCCCTTCTCCAAGATAGGTCAAACATGGACAATTTCTATAAACATATTTCCACATTTGTCATGCTGCAGGAGAAAAATCAGATCAAAAGGAAAAAAAATGAGAAAAAAACGAGCAAACAAAGAATAACAACAGCAACAAAGGTGAAAAAATACTGTTTTTATTCATATTCAGTCTCCATAGTTTTCTCTCTGGATGTGGGTGGCTCTTCCCATCATAAATCCATTAGAATTGCCTCGAATCACCTCATTGTTGAAAAGAGCCAAGACCATTGCAGTTATAGAGCTTTATGACATTGACTCACTCAATAATCCCATGCCCAAACAATTAGGCAGAAATACCTGGTGGGCGGTGCACAGCACACCTAACATCTGATTTGACCAGAGCTGCCAGGAATAGGTCTATTTTGAATTGAGGTGATTTAGCAATGCCTCCAAAATAAAGTACAGTACTTTAGAAAGAGGAGAATAAAATACCAGTGTTTTATGGGAAGGAAGCTGTGAGGCTGGAAAACTGTTGAGGTTTGGAAATGGAGAAATTGCACCTTTCTGAGAAGCAGCAGGTAAGAATATACTGGGTAAGGATGCTATTTGACCATACTCCAATTCTCATTAAATACGCCCTCATTGTTTTTTGTTTTTTGTTTTTTTTATATTTTACTGGCCACCCTAGCTGGCTACAGCCTCGGAAATGTCTAATGAAGGGAGATTCTAAACTAGCCTTGTAGAGGGAAAAATGGGAGGATCAGGATTTCTAATGGGGCTCCCCTGATTTTCTCTAGGTATGGGAGACCGAATTTGTGTTTTATTGCCTGATGTTTGTAGAATTTCTGAATGGTTTAATTATGACATCAGAAAGCTACATGATTATTTCCATATTGTAAATATGGCTCAGGGGAAAGAACTTTAGCATTAGAGTTAGAGGAACGGGGGTTCAAATCTTGCCCCTGTGTGACCAGGGGGACATTTCTTTACTTTTGGGCCTCAGTTTTCTCATTTGTTCTATGAACTCTGTCTTTATATTTGTTGCATCTGCCTAGTACATTGCCTTAGGTTTCATAGGATTATATGTAACTAATAATAATAGATAATTACTAATAATTAAACATAATAGTTAACACTCATATAGAACTTATTATGTGCCAGGAACTATGCTAAGTACTTTAGAGTTATCACCTCATTTGATCCTTACAATAACCTTGGGAAGTAGGTAGCAACATTAACAACAGCATCGACAGTAATAATAAAAATAAGTTAACATTTATATATTATTATAATGTTTGTAAAACACTTTACAAAAATGATCTTATTTAAGTCTTACAATAGGATTACTAGAGATTAATATCATTTTAAGATGTGTAAAGTGAGATTAAAAAAAAAGTTTAAGTGATTTGTGCAGGGCTACTCCACTGGTAAATATTTCAGGAAGGATTTGAATTTCCAGACTCTCAAGTCCAGCACTAGCCATGACACTCCACCTCTCCAGCTGTCTACTTAATAACATCTTGTTGATTGTTTTAATTGAAGGTAATTTCTCTGCACCTCAGTTTCCTCACCAGTCAAGTACAATCCAATAAGCATTGACTTCCTAGCTACATTGTGAAAGAAACTGGACTGTGGTGCTAAGAATATAAAAGTTTCCACCATGGAGTAAGTATTCTACTGGGGAGTGAGAAGGGATACAGTATTTAAACAGATGAGTTACATATGTTATAATTTGAGGATCAGAGAAAGAGAGAGAACTAACAGCAAAGGAGATGAAAAGTTTTCTGCAGGTAATGGCAACTAATTTTTGGTTTGAAAGAAATTAGCCATTTTGATAGACTGTGGGGGCATTGTAGGTGAATGGGACAGGAAGTCAGTCAGTCAACAACGTTTTAGAAACACTATGTGCTAAGCATTGTGCTAAACACTAGAGATGCAAATTCAAAAGTAAAACTGTCCATCTCTTGGAAGAACCCATAGCACAACGAGGAAGACAGCAGATAAGTGTATCAGAATGTGCATTATATACAAAATGAATATAAGGTGGCTCCAGGAGGAGGCTTATATTAACAGCTGAGATAATCAGGAAAGGCTTCCTCCAGAGCTTGCTGCCAAAGTCTCATTTCCTTCACACTGCTATTCTCTTGGTGAGCTTTCATGGAACACCAGAGCACAGAATTGGTAGGTAGAGTGCCAAGCTCAGGGAACAGAAAATAGAGCAGATTGGTTAGAATAGAGATAGTGTGAAAAGGAATAACTGAGCCTGGAAAGAGAGCCCAGATTGAGATTGTGAGAGGACTTAAAATGCAAGTTCCTTGGTGTCTGCCAATAAATTCAACACTATTCCAGAGCCTCCTTGACACAGATTACATCAAAAGGAAAGTGGACTCTATTTTCTTGTCAGAGACTCCACCAGTAGCAATGATGACTCAGTGGCTACCAAGTCTGCTCAGTATCTATACTCTGCTACTTACTACGTGTGTGGATTAGGGTAAATTATTTTACTTCTCTAGGCCTCTGTTTCCTCACCTGTAAATGTGATCCAATAGAATCTAGCACTTGGTTGACTTTGCGTTTTTTTCCCAGAGGCAACTGGGAGCCACTAGAAGATTCCTGAGAATGAATCAGAATTATTCTTTAGGAAGATTATTTTGGTAATTGTGTACAATTTAAAGGGAAAGTGATGCACAAGAGTAGAAGTTTGAGGTTCAATTAGGAAGTCATTTTAGTTGTTAGGATGAGATGTAATAAGGGTGCTGAATAAGGTGGTGGTCATGTCAAATTAAGGGAATGGGCCATCAAACATTTAATGTAGTAGAATCCACCAATAATTGGAGGTGAGTAGTTAGAGAGAGGCAATAGTCAAGGATGGGGCTACATTATCTTCTCTGCAGGATCTCCACTTTCCTTTCTATCTCCCTATCTCCCATCTTCTCCCCAGAGTCTTTAGCCCCAAGTACAAACACAACATTCCATGGAAGCCTCCAAGGTCAGAGGCTGATCTCTGTGGGCAGCTGAATAAACATGATGCTCCTTGATATGAATAAAGTTCATTTCTTCTTCTTGAGCATGTAACATTTCAGATATTTTTCCCTTCTCTAATCCCTGTTTTATGCTTGCACATCAATTAGAAAAAGCTTAATGTTCCATACAAATCAAATTTTAGCTGCTAGTTGAATTTCTAGTTTAGAAACACTTTGTTCATACAAAAATCTCTCCTTTAGAAATGGACCTTTTTTTCTTCTTCTTCCAGATTCCTCTTTGTTCTAATTCTTGCTTTCCACTCCTTCCCTCTCTTCTATTTTTTTTGTCATGAGGGAATGACAAGAGTTAGTAATTTGCAGTATGTAAAAATTCAGAAATGACATTGACCTTCAAAGCTGGCCTGGACTTCTCTCTCTGCTGTGACTCTCCTGTAAAGGCTGGTGCTGTCTTTCAGGGAAAGAGGGAAATAGTAAATGTCACTCCAATTTCTGAAACCTAGAGGGTCTCATCTCAATATGTACAATTTCTGCTGGGAATAGAGAAGAGCCTCAGAGTCAGGAAAACCTAGGATTAAGTCCCGGCATCTTTGATACACATTGGCTTTGAGGATCTCAGTATCCCAGGTAACTCTCCCAAAATATAAGTCGTAGAGAAGGGACCTATCTGCATTGATAGTGGGAATTTCCTTCTTGGATGCTCTCTACAGGGAAAAAAAGTCCTGGATATGGACAAAAAAGGAAATATTCCCTTGAGGACAAGAATTGTTTCATTTCTTTCTTAGTATTCCCAATACCTTGCATAATCTGGCCCATTTGATTAATTTTTATGATTTAATAAATGCTAGGGCAGCTAGATGATGCAGTGAATTGATAGTTAATTGGACTTGTTCAAACTGAATTCAAAAGCTGCCTCTCCCTCTTAGTAGTCATTGGTGGGTTGGTTGGTGATTCTCCTTCATTCTTGAAAAGGACAAAAATGTTGGAGTCAACTGTGGCTGATCATCCAATATGAGTTCAGAAAGTTTTACCACAGCTCGGGCACAAACAGTCCACATGAACATATGAAATAGAGACATCTCTAAATTTGCTCACTGTTTCTTTTGAGTTCTCACAATTCTGCTTCATTCCTAGAGCATAATAGCACTTTCTTTGATGCAAGCTCACCATGTTGGTCCATCCTGTGCCATTGTCTCCTCTGTCTCAAGTCAGTTTCACAGTTCTTCAGAGAGATTTTGAGAATGTTCTTGTCTTGTTTCTTCTGACATCCATATGAACACTTACTTTGGGTTAGTTTTTTATAAAATAGTCTTTTACGCAAACAATTGAACAACATGGCCAGCCCATGGGAGTTGTGCTCTTCAAATCAGAGTTTGAAGTTTAACAGGTTAGTTCAAGATAGGATTCTGGTATCCAGTACCTTATCCTGTCAGGTGATCTTCCGAATCTTACTAAGATCAGTCACATGGAAATAATTTAATTTCTTGATGTGGTGCTGCTAGATTGTCCAGTTTTCACCAGTTTCATACAACAATGAAGTCCGCACAATAGTTCTGTTGACCTTCAACCTCTGCTTTTTCACACTTTTCTTTGGATCTCCCAAATACTGAGCTAGCTCTTGTGATGTGTACATCAGCCTCATCATCTCGGTGTCCATTCTTGGAAAATATATTACCCAAGGTAAGTGAACTTATCCACAGCATTAAGAATTTTTCCTTTTGCTGTTACAAATGATTTCATGTATGGAGGTATGGTGCTAGTTGCTGGAGAATTTCTATTTTCTTGGTATTTGTTGTCAGGATAAAATTAGCACAAGTAGTAGAAAATTGATCCATGTTTTGTTGCACCTTGCTCCCAGAGTAAGACACTAAGCCTCTTCCAAAGTCAGTTATTTCATCATAAAATGGGATTGATAATAGCAACTGTCAAAATTATTGTGAAGATCAAATGAGATACTACATGTAAAATATTTTTCAAAGCTGAAAGTATTACATAAATATAGTTATTATTATTGTTATTAAAGGGGAAGCTGTATTGAAGCAAATCACAAAGCTTCTTGGAGACTCAGTTATCTCATCATGAAAGGAATCAATAATAGCACTGATCTGGCCTAGCTACACCAGACCTAAAGCTATATTTTAAGGCAGTGGTCATCAACACCAGTTGCTACTGGCTAAGAAATAGAGTAGTCGATTAGTGGAATAGGTTAGGTTCATAAGACACAATAGTCAATGACTATAGTAACCTAGTGTTTGACAAACCCAAAGATTCCAGCTTTTGGGATAAGAACTCCCTATTTGACAAAAACTGCTGAGAAAATTGGAAACTAGTATGGCAGAAACTACATATTGACCCACTCCTAACACCCTATAATAAGAAAAGGTTGAAATGGGTTCATGATTTAGATATAAAAAGATAAATTATAAGCAAATTAGAAGAACAAAGGATAGTTTATCTCTCAGATCTTTGGAGAAGGAAGGAATTGGCCAAAAAAGAAATGGACTACATTATTGAATATAAAATGGATAATTTTGATTATATTAAGTTAATAATGAATGTTATGGAATATTATTGTGCTGTAAGAAATGATCAGCAGGATGATTTCAGAGAGGCCTGGAGAGACTTACATGAACTGATACTGAGTGAAGTGAGTAGAACCAGGAGATCATTATACATGGCAACAGCAAGGTTATACAAGGATCGATTTTGAAGGATATGGCTCTTTTCAAACTCCAAGGTGATTCAGGCTAGTTCCAATGGTTTTGTGATGAAGAGAGCCAGCTGCACCCAGAGAGAGGGCTGTGGGGGACTGTGTGTGGATCACAACATAGTGTTTTCACTCTTTTGTTCTTGTTTGCTTGCATTTTGTTTTCTTTCTCATTTTTTTTCCTTTTTGATCTGATTTTTCTCATGCAGCACGATCATTGTGGAAATAAGTATAGAAGAATCACACATGTTTAACATATATTGGATTACTTGTCTTCTAGGGGAGGGGAAAAGGGAGGGAAAAATTTGGAACACAAGGTTTTGCAAGGGGGAATGTTGAAAATTATCTATGTATATGTTTTGAAAATAAAAAGCTTTAATAAAAATAATAGCACCTATCAAAGTTATTTTGAAAATCAAATGAGGCACTACATGCAAGTCATTTTGTAAGGCTGAAAGTATTATGCAAATATAGTTATTATTATTATTTATGGTCAGCTAGGAAGTGAAGCATGAGTGCCAGGCTTGGAGTTTGTAAGGCTTATCTTCCTGAGTTCAAATCTGGCCTTGGACTCTTACTAACTGTGTGACTTGGGGTAAGTCACTTTACCCTATCTGCCTCAGTTTCTTCATCTGTAAAATGACCTGGAGAAGGAAATGACAAAACCACTCCAATATTTCTGCTATGAAGATCCCAAAAGGGGATACAGAGTTGGAAACATTTGAAATGATCAAACAATTACATCATTATTATTAATTGAATAACTATATCAAAGTTTTATTTAAGTACCTTTTTGTTCCCTATTTCAGAAAATACAGGGAAGAAGTGAAGATTGTGAGAAGGACAGAATTCTATGAGATCACAAGTGGTATGGCTTGAGTGAACTCAGACTCGTCCACTGTGTTCTTTATACCTGGATAAATGTTAATGAAGGTAGCTTGTAGTGAATTAAAGGAAATTTTTAATTTGTTACACTTAAGTAGATAATGAATATGTTACCTTAAATTTGCTACCTTGAATGGTCCCTGATAGAAAATACTGGTGAATTCTGACAGTATTTGGAGAAATAAAGTTTAAAGCCTAGGATAACCACTAAGAGAATCTAGGGTGTGTTTAATCTATGACTAAAGACTCACAAAATTAAAGCTATGACTGGTTTCTCATACAACTCTTACTTTTCAGCCACTCTTGGTAATAGGATCCTACAGCTAAGGTCTGGTCCACTGGAGTCGTTCCTTATGTTCCCAATAGATACCAAACACCTCCAACCCCTCCAAAATCATTGGGTCATCAGGGGAAAAAATAAAAAGTCACATGTCCTTGTTGGCTAGAAGATATTCCATTGCAAGACCCAGTAGATTCAGTGTTTTGCACTACACTAAAAACAGAAATAGGGTCTGAACTTGTAAGAAAGGCAAAAAATACTGATATTTCTATTTCAATGATAGATGGGGGTAAGACACAACAGCACAACATGGAGTTAATGAGTGAATTCCATTTTTTCTCCACTAGCTAGCTGACTGCCCAGATTATCCCTCTCCACTAGTTGTGAATAAAGCTACACTCAATGAGTATTTATTATTTATTAAGTATCCACTGTATGCTAGGAACTATTCTAAGCACTGAGAGCCAAAGGTAAAAATAAGTTTTATATATTCATTCTGAAAGTGGCAAAGACCACATGATTCCCCTGTTCATGGGTATTCAGTGGTTTTCTCTTGTCTGTATGAAAAATGACATTTAAAGCTTAAAACTATCCAGATTCTAGCCTATCTTTCCAGGATTATTTTAAAATTACTCTCCTTTGTGGACTCTTACTTTTCCAGCCAAACTGGTCTCCTTGCATTTCCTGAACTCAGTCTCCCTCCTGCTACCTCCATACCTTTTCAGAGGTGGTTCCCCTGCTTGATCTGGTTCTTCCTTACCACCATCTCTAGAATCCATGGCTTCCTCAACTCAGCTTCCACTTTCTCCTGGAAACTCCTGCTAATGGTCCTGGTTTTGTGGGATCCCTTCATCTTTGTTACATATTTGCTATCTTCATGTTATTTCTTTTTTTAAAGTTAATTTATTTATTTTTAAGACACATTGCTTTATGAATTATGTTGGGATAGAAAAATCAGAGCAAAATGGAAAAACCATGGGAGAGGGAAAAAAAAAACAGAAAAAAAGAAGTGAACATAGCATGTGTTGATTTACATTCAGTCTCCTTAGTTCTTTTTCTGAATGCAGAAGGCATTTTCTATGCAAAGTCTTCATGTTATTTCTAGCAGAAGGATTAAAACTTCTTGTAGGAAGAGATGTTGTTGTTGTTTCTTTGTGTTTTGCCAGGTCTTGGTCAAGCGTCTTACATACAGTGGGCTCTTAATAAGTACTTAATAAATTCAGCTTTACTAAATAAACACCCATTTTGAGTGAGTGTGTGTGTGTGTGTGTGTGTGTGTGTGTGTGTGTGTGTGTAGAGCCAGATAGAGACAGACAGATAGAGAGACAGAGAGACAGAGAGATGGAGACAGAGAGACAGAGACACTGAGTCAGAGAAAGACAAAGGTAGAGATAGAGAGATAGACAGAGACAAAGATAGAGACAAGGAGAGATACCAAAAGAGAGACAGAGACAGAGACAGAAAGTAAGAGAAAAGACAGAGAGTCAGAGACATGGAGAAATACAGAAAAAGAGACAGAGAGACAGAGTCAGAGACAGAAAGTCAGAGAGAAGGGGAGAAAAAGACACACAGAGACAGAGAGTGACAGAAACATCCAGAAAGAGCTCCAGACAGAAATAGAGGAATGAGATAGAGATGCAGGCAGAGACAGAGAAAAAGACAGAAAGACAGAGGATCCTTATAGGGATTCTCAAACACAAGGAGAATTCCTAGACCAGTACAAACATATAAATAGAATAAAATTCTTACAATAAACCTGAGCTGAAAGGAGCATGGAAATGGATCCTTCATTATGTCAGTCCATTAAAAAATCATCTTTCATATTCACCAGAAAAGAGAAAAAAGGTAACATCCTAATCTGATGCTTGGTTGGCCCCAAAGGAAAGAGGTGGAAAAAACTCCAATTCACCATCTGTGTCTTTACCCCCCATAAAGTCCTTCCACCCCTCTTACCCATGGCAATCAGGTCTCATGCTCTTGGAACCATCTAGATGGCAGGATTGTGCATTTTGGAAGGCCTAGCCCCTATCCTAGGATGAGGAGATCCTGATTCTAGGTCTAGGAAGGGCCTTAGCTGTCATTAAATTCTATATCCTGTCTTCAAAGATAAAATGAGCCCCAGCTCAAGAACACAGAAGTATCAGAGACAGGATTTGAACCTGTCCCCAAAGGTTCCTTCTACTGTATTATGATACTGGCAATCACATCTGAGTGACCCAGGGCACTTAAACTTCATTTAAGAAGGATCTTGGATTAGAGAGCTTCTAAGGTCCCTTTCTGGTCTAGAGCTAAGATGATATCATGGGTGAATAAATGAATGATACCCACTTATTAAGCATTTACTGCCCAACATACTTTTGTTAAACTCTGAGGATACAAAGAGAAAAAGTGTTGTAACTCCTGTTCTCCAGGATCTCCCACTCTAACTGGGGTAAAAAGCACAAAATAAAAGTCATTTGCAGTGTATGTGTGTGTGTGTGTGTGTGTGTTTTAGAGACCCTAAGCTTGCTTCTGTGGGGCAGATGGCAAGATCCTGGGGTCCTTCCATTGCACCAGTGGGTCAACCACATCAAACCTCTGTCCTCTTCATGATTAGCTGCAACGCTATATTTCCTATTTGCCGAGCTTGGAGGTCCATTTCCTGCAGGATAAATCATTTTGAATAAAGAATAGCCCTTGTCCTATTCATGATCAACCCTCTTCCTCCCTTCAGTCAACATTATTTGAAGGGGCTCGTCTACTGCGGTTGGTACCCAGAAAAAGCAGGATGTGTCACTCTCCTGCCCCTTTCAGTTCCAAATGGCTGGAAGGAAATTTGGTAACATGATAATGTCAAGGACGGTTGAGCAAGGAGACTCCTTCCATACTCCTCCCCGATTGGGTTGGATGATATTATTCATCCTGCCCGTCCTATCGCAGCCAAACAGGCAAGCTTCTAACAAACAGCACCAGGCGTGCAGGCTACCAACTGTGGGAAATGCCAACCCAGAGAAGATGCAGTGAACAAACTCAGCCTGTCAATGATTGATCAGGGTGGCAATTAGTCACACTGGCTGTGTAATGATTCTGCCGCTGAGAAATCTCATGAAGACAACAGGGTTCACGTCGTGTCTCAGATGATTTCATTGCTTTGTCACCTTGGGGAAACCGATTTGTCTTGTGGAACCTCAGTTTCCCCATCTGTAATATAAATGGACTAGACTTCATGGCCTCTGAGAGTTCTTTCAGCTCTAGATTGTATGGCCCTGAAGGCATAAGGATAATGATTATCAGTGCAAGGAACTGCCAGGTGAGGAAACTGTCTTTTTTGTTATTTAGTTGTTTTAATCATGTCTGACTCCATTGAGGTTTTTTTAGCAAACATAATTGAATGGTTTGCCATTTCCTTGAAATGTGACAGCTGAGGAAACTGATGCAGAATTAAGTGACTTGCTTAGGGTCATTCTTCCTGGAGTCTGAGGATGAATTTGAATTCATGTTTTCCTAACTTCAGGTCCAGTGTTTTATTCTCTATGTCACTTCCTTGTTCTTTGAGCTCATTAAAATGTGAAAAAAATTATGTAAATGGATTTCACAAAGCAAGCAATAGATTAGTTTGACTGGTTTTAGGATGTTTTTACAGGCTAAATTCATTCAAATGTATTTTGGCCGTATGTCTGCAGCGGAGTTTGGGAACTATTTCGATGTGTCTTTCTCTAGGCTTGGGGACATATACCATCTAGCAGCTCGATGGCACGGGCCCCTTCTTATCTTGGCTGGGGATTGTGTGCTACTGTTCTATGGTTTCAAATCTGCTGCATAGTAAGAATGTAATTAAGGGACTTGAGGAAAATCTGTGGCTGAGTGATAAATCATCAGGGAACACTGATATAAGTGGGCAGGCCTGATCTTTTGAGGCATAAGCTTGATCTCAGAGTAAGTTGCTCTACAAATGAGCTGATCCCTGGGGGCATGGGTAGACTAGAAGCAGGGACATGATGGGTGGGTCAAAGGGGATCATGAGATGTAAATCAGAAAAAGGCAAGTCATCCAAAACATTGGAAGGGGGCAGGATGGGTAGGAAGGGGGCAATCTATGCTTTTATTAGTGAAATCCCTGGGGTAATCCTCTTCTGGGGCAGAGAGTTAACATTTAAAGCAAACTATTGGTAGACCACAACCTTCTTCAAAATATGGATCAGTTCATTTCTTTTATTTGTATCCCTAGAGACTAATACAGGGCCTGGGGCATCTTGGCGACCCCAGTAGAAAGAGTAGAATCTAGAATACCTGAGTTCAAATGTGGTCTTCGACACTTAGTAGTTGTGGGACCCTGAAACAGTCATTTAACCCTGTTTGCCTCAATTTCCTCATCTGCCAAATGAGCTGGAGAAGGAAATGGCAAACCACTCCAGTATCTTTGCCAAGAAAACCCCCAAAGAGATCATGACTGAAAATAACTCGACAATAACAATAACAAATATAGGGCATGACCAACAAATGTCTATTGCTTGATAACAAAAATAATAACTCGTATTTCTGTAGTGCTTTAAGGTTTTATCAAACATTTCCCTCCTCTCCAGAAACCCATTGAGATAAGTAAAGTATAATTCTTCCCATTGCACAGATAAATTAACTGAAGCTTTATAGCACGGAAAAATAGTTTGCCATGCCTCTAGAATCAGATGAGTTTGGGTTCAAATCCTACCTTTGACCCTTAGAGGCAACGTGGACTAGAATAGAGAGTTGGCTACAAAGCCCAGAAGATTATGATTCAAGTTCTGTCTCTGCCATCTCCCTGTGCCTCAGTTTCTTTATTTGTAAGATAAAGAGATGAGACTAAGTTAACTATATGATTCCTTTCAGTTGCGGATAAGTGATCCAGAACAACTTGTGCAATGTCACTTAGGCAGAACAAGGCAGAGGAGAGGCTGAAATGGAAGCTCTCCAGCTCAAGAGGAAATATCCTTTTCATTATATTGTGAGGACAGGAAGAAGCATAAAGCAAAGCAAAAGTTGGGAAGCTGAGAGTTTCTAGAACATGTGACCCAAAGGTTGGAGATGGAGCAGGACGCTGGGTCTAGGAGTGGATGCTATGGGACCCAGAGGCAATGGTCCAGGAGTGACCTGTCGGGTGGTTTGAAGCAAAGGCTGGGAAACAGCTTGATGGATGACTGCACTGGGAGCCACAGCTTGCAGACAGATGTTTGCTATCATCGACTGCCCTCTGGGCTCTGAAGGAGTGGTCCGACCGCTTCTCCATTGGGGATCTGTTGGTTTTCAGCCACTGGGAGATTCAAAACATCTGGCTGAGAAAATGAGCACCACTTTATGGGCTTTAGCAAGTCGGAGGGAGCAGGGGTGACTGTTCTATTTGGTGCCCAAACCTGGGCTTTTCCCAAACCATTTCTCCCCACATTGGGATATTTGGAGACACAGGTAGCAGGGGAGTTGGACCTACTAAAAATAATGCCTTGAGGATTGGCTAATGGTATTGCCAAGAGTGTGGAAAGAACTCGAGCACTTATAGTTTATGAAGACAATGATGGATTTCTCTACCTCCCAGAGATGGTACTTTCATGTTCTCAGAGTGGCTCTGACTGTGCAGTCTAACTCCCTGATGGTGTGTGTGTGTGTGTGTGTGTGTGTACCTAACTACTGCCTACCTTTGTCCTTCATTTTTGAAGAAAACCAGTGGCATCATGGGTGATGTGTGAACCTGTGTGTTAATTGGATTTAAGTGAAGCAGAGTTGCATAAAATCACCAACTACACTTTCTATTCCAGAGTCATCAAAGTCCAGTGGCAGGACAAAAATCAAGATGACCGACAAGGATCTGGGATGCCATGGACAACCTTGGTATCTTCCATGCTTGACCAAGCTCTAGGTGCTCCACAGCCTCTGCTTCAGCCACCTTCATGGTCATTGGAACAAATTGTTCTTATCCACTCATTCTCCCAGAAGTCTTCATGTGCTTGGGATAGACACGCCTCTAAGAGGTTTGAGGCTTCTGGCTTACCCTCAACCTTGTTTGCCCTGTCTGCTAAGATTATCTTGGGGGAGGGGGGGAAGGATGGGATGACCACTATATATGCTTCTTGGAACCACAGGTGAATAAGCAGCCCTGAAAGAGGCTTAGCCAGCCCTCACATCAGGGCTCCCTCAATATACCTCCATATACCTCTCTTATCGACCTGTTCTCTATCATCTATTTTCCTCCCTCCCATTCTTCCTCTCTTCCCTCCTTCCTTCCTTCCTTCCTTCCTTCCTTCCTTCCTTCCTTCCTTCCTTCCTTCCTTCCTTCCTTCCTTCCTTCCTTCCTTCCGTCCTTCCTTCCGTCCTTCCTTCCTTCCTTCCTTCTTTCCTTCCTTCCTTCTTTCCTCCTACTTTCTTTTTTTCCTCTCTGCCTCCTTTTCTTTTCATTCTTTCTCTTTTACTTTTTCCTTCTGTCTTTTTGTCTCTCTATAGACGTATTTATTCTAACTAATTTCATCCACACACACACATGTTTATATGTGTGTATATATGTGCATGTAGTCTATTCCCCACTCTCAAATCCATCAACTCCAGAAGATGAATGAGCCAGACTCATTCTGTTGTGGCTGCTTTACTTCCATTTCCCTTAGTCACATACTCTGTGTTCCTCCATTTCAGGCACCAATGTTTAATAAAGGCATTGGTAAGTTGGAAAGTGTCCAGAGGAGATAACTGGGATAGTAAAGGGCTTTAAGAGTATAATATATAGGCTCATATTCGGACGGGCGGAGCCAAGATGGCGGAGTGAAAAGGTGACTTTCTGCCTCTCCTCCGATCTTCTCTCAAATCAACATTAAAATAAGCCTCTGAACTGATCTTCAAGTCAACGAACTCAGAAATATTTGGGCACGGCTCTTTGGAGAACTTCATATCAGGTTAGTCGGACTCGGACAGAGAGATAAATAGACAACAACTGTGCAGGCCGGAAGTGAGGGTGGGACTCAGCTTGGCTCATCGTGGAAGAAATTCCAAACTCCAAACTCCAAATTCCAAACACCTGGAGTTTATCTGAGGCACTCGGGACACTCTGCCCTGATTGGGGACAGGTGTTCTGGCAGACTTGCCTTGTTTAAGGAGTAATTCGGACTTAGTCCTAGCCCCCACCGGCCCAGCACCTTAAATCAACTCGCCGAAGTGCCCCAGGGCAAAGCGTCTTCAGCCAAGGTTTTTTTTTTTTTTCCCCTACCTTAAAGAGATATCCACTCTGTCTAAAAAAAAAAAATGATGAAGAAGCAAAAGAGAGCTCTCACCATAGACAGCTTTTATCAAGGCAAAGAAACGACCTCAGATACAGAGGTTTCTTTAGACAAAAATCCAGAAAAAAACAGCGACCATCACTGGTCCCCGTTTCAAAAGGCCTTTCTGGAAGATTGCATAAAGAACCTCAAAAGAGAGCTGGAGGATAAATGGGAAAATAAATTGAAATCAGTGCAAGAAGGATACAGTATCTTGCAAGAAGGATATGATGCTCTGCAAAAGAGATATGAAAAAGACACCAATTTATTAAAAAATAAAATTAGTGAAGTGGAAAAAGAGTGCAAGGAACAAATTGGCCAGTTACAAAAGGAACTTAAAAAGGTAACTGAAGAAAACAACACCTTAAAAATAAGAATTGAACAAATGCAAGTGAATGACTCACTAAGACTTGAAGAATCAGTCAAACAAAAACAAAAAAATGAAAAATTAGAAGAAAATATGAAATATCTCCTAAGAAAAACAACAGACTTAGAAAATAGATCTAGGAGAGACAATCTAAGGATTATTGGACTTCCTGAAAGCCATGATCAAAAAAAGAATCTAAACACTATCTTCCAGGAAATCCTGAAAGAAAACTGCCCTGAGATTGTAGAATCAAAGGGCAAAATCAGCATTGAAAGAATTCACCGATCACCTCCTGAAAGAGACCCCAAAATTAAAACCCCAGGGAATATCGTGGCTAAATTTCAGGACTATAGCACCAAGGAACAGATTCTGCTAGCAGCTAGAAAGAAACAATTCAAATACCGAGGATCAATAATTAGAATCTGTCAGGATCTGTCAGCTTCCACACTGAAGGATTGAAGGGCCAGGAACCAGATATTCCGAAGGGCAAAGGAACTTGGATTACAGCCAAGAATAACCTATCCAGCTAGAATGAGCATTATCCTCCAGGGAAGAAGATGGTCATTCAATGATATAGGTGAATTTCACCTATTTCTAATGAAAAGACCGGATCTGAACAAAAAATTC
>JAJPUD010000617.1:18279-73616 GCA_023553655.1 Myrmecobius fasciatus | reverse complement strand
CAAAAGCAAAGTACTGAGGAGGGGGAAGGGAGAAAGGGGAAAGGAAAGGGGAGTATTGTTTGGGGGAGGGGTCATCAAAAGCAAAGTACTGAGGTGGGGGGAAGGGAGAAAGGGGAAAGGAAAGGGGAAAACATAACTTGGGTAAATAAGATGGCAGGAAATAAAGAATTAGTTATTCTATCTGTGAATGTGAATGGGATGAACTCTCCCATAAAGCGGAAGCAGATATCAGACTGGATTAAAAACCAGAATCCCACAATATGTTGTCTACAAGAAACACATCTAAAACATAGTGACACATATAGGATGAAGGTAAAAGGCTGGAGCAGGACCTATTATGCTTCAGGCGAACAAAAAAAAGCAGGGGTAGCAATCCTTATCTCAGATCAAGTAAAAGCCAAGATAGATCTAATCAAAAGAGATAAGGAAGGAAACTATATTTTACTAAAGGGTACCATAGATAATGTAGCAATATCTATACTAAATATATATGCACCAAGTGCAATAGCACACAAATTCCTAGGGGAGAAATTAAGAGAGATGCAAGAAGAAATAGACAGCCAAACGATACTAGTGGGGGATCTCAACCTTGCTCTCTCAGAATTAGATAAATCAAACTACAAAATAAATAAGAAAGAAACTAGGGAGATAAACCAATTATTAGAAAAGTTAGGTATGATAGATCTATGGAGAAAGTTGAATGGAGACAGTAGGGAGTTTACTTTTTTCTCAGCAGTCCATGGAACCTATACAAAAATTGACCATGTATTAGGGCATAAAAACCTTAAAATCAAATGCAGAAAGGCAGAAATAGTAAATGCATCCTTTTCAGATCATGATGCAATAAAAATCACATGCAATATAAGGCCAGGAGAAAATAAACCAAAAGGTAATTGGAAATTAAATAATCTAATCCTGAAGAATGAATGGGTGAAAGAGCAAATCATAGACACAATCAATAATTTCATCCAGGAGAATGACAATAAGGAGACAACATACCAAAATTTGTGGGATACGGCCAAAGCGGTTTTAAGGGGCAATTTTATATCTCTGGATGCTTACTTGCATAAAATAGAGAAAGAAAGGATCAATGAATTGGGCTTATTATTAAAAAAACTAGAAAAAGAACAAATTAAAAACCCTCAATTAAATACCAAATTGGAAATTCTAAAAGTAAAAGGAGAAATTAATAAAATCGAAAATAAGAAAACTATTGAGTTAATAAATAAAACTAAGAGTTGGTTCTATGAAAAAACTAACAAAATTGATAAGTCTTTAGTTAATTTGATAAGAAAAAGGAAAGAGGAAAATCAAATTGTTAGTCTCAAGAATGATAAGGGAGAACTTTCCTCCAATGAAGAGGAAATTAAAGCAATAATTAGGAGTTACTTTGCCCAACTTTATGCCAGTAAGTTTGAAAATCTGAATGAAATGGAGGAATATCTACAAAAATACAGATTGCCGAGGTTAACAGAAGAGGATATAAATTATTTAAATAGTCCCATATTAGAAAAAGAAATAGAACAAGCCATTAACCAACTCCCTAAGAAAAAATCTCCAGGGCCAGATGGATTTACATGTGAATTCTACCAAACATTCAAAGAACAATTAATTCCAATACTACACAAACTATTTGAGAAATTAGGGACAGAAGGTATACTGCCAGAATCCTTCTATGAGACCGATATGGTGCTGATAGCTAAACCAGGTAGGGTAAAAACAGAGAAAGAAAACTATAGACCAATTTCCCTATGAATATCGATGCAAAAATTTTAAATAATATTTTAGCAATGAGATTACAGAAAGTCATCCCCAGGATAGTACACTATGACCAAGTAGGATTTATACCAGGGATGCAGGGCTGGTTCAATATTAGGAAAACTATCAGCATAATTAATTATATTAATAACCAAACTAACAAAAACCATATGATTATCTCAATAGATGCAGAAAAAGCCTTTGACAAAATCCAACACCCTTTCCTATTAAAAACACTAGAGAGTATAGGAATAAATGGGCTTTTCCTTAAAACGATCAGCAGCATCTATTTAAAACCATCAGCAAGCATCATATGTAATGGAGACAAACTAAAACCATTCCCAATAAGATCAGGAGTGAAACAAGGCTGCCCACTGTCACCATTACTATTTAATATTGTATTAGAAATGTTAGCTTTAGCAATAAGAGAAGAAAAAGAGATAAAAGGAATCAGAGTAGGTAATGAAGAAACCAAATTATCACTCTTTGCAGATGACATGATGGTATACTTAGAGAACCCTAGAGACTCAACTAAAAAACTACTAGAAACAATTCACAACTTTAGCAAAGTGGCAGGATTCAAAATTAATCCACATAAATCATCAGCATTTTTATATATTACCAACAAAGTTCAGCAGCAGGAGATACAAAAAGAAATTCCATTCCAAATAGCAGATGATAGGATAAAATATTTGGGAATCTATCTGCCAAGGAAAAGTCAGAAACTATACGAACTAAATTACAAAACACTTTCCACACAAATAAAATCAGACCTAATCAATTGGAAAAATATTAAGTGCTCATGGGTAGGCAGAGCGAACATAATAAAAATGACAATACTACCCAAACTAATCTACTTATTTAGTGCCATACCAATCAAACTCCCAAGAAATTATTTTACAGATCTAGAAAAAATAGTAGCAAAGTTCATTTGGAAGAACAAAAGGTCAAGGATTTTAAGGGGATTAATGAAAAAAAAGGCAGATGAAGGTAGCCTTGCTGTACCAGATCTAAAACTATATTATAAAGCAGCGGTCATCAAAACCGTTTGGTACTGGATAAGAAATAGAGCAGTGGATCAGTGGCACAGGATAGGTTATCAGGACAACCTAGGCATTAACCTTAACAATCTAGTGTTCGATAAACCCAAAGACCATAGCTTTTGGGATAAATACTCTCTATTTGGCAAAAACTGCTGGGAAAATTGGAAACTAGTGTGGAAGAAATTAGGGCTTGACCCATACCTAACACCACATACCAAGATAAGATCTAAATGGGTTCAGGATCTAGATATAAAGAGGGACTTTGTAAGCAAGTTAGAGGAACGTAATATAGTTTATCTCTCAGACCTGTGGAGGTGGAACAAATTTATGTCCAAAGAAGACTTGGAACTCCTAATTGAACACCAGATGGATAATTTTGACTATATTAAGTTAAAAAGTTTCTGTACAAACAAAACAAATGCAGACAAGATTAGGAGAGAAGCATCTAAATGGGAAATCATCTTTACATTTAATGGTTCTTATAAAGGCCTCATTTCTAAAATATATAGAGAATTGTCTCATATATATAAGAATTCGAGCCACTCTTCAATAGATAAGTGGTCAAGGGATATGAACAGACAATTTTCAGATGATGAAATTAAAACCATCTCTAGTCATATGAAAAGTTGCTCCAAATCACTATTGATCAGAGAAATGCAAATTAAGACAACTCTGAGATACCACTATACACCTGTCAGATTGGCTAAAATGACAGGAAAAGATAACGATGAATGTTGGAGGGGATGTGGGAGGGCTGGGACACTAATACATTGTTGGTGGAACTGTGAACGGATCCAACCATTCTGGAGAGCAATTTGGAGCTATGCTCAAAAAGTTGTCAAACTGTGCATACCCTTTGACCCAGCAGTGTTTCTACTGGGCCTATATCCCAAAGAGATCTTAGAGGAGGGAAAGGGACCCACATGTGCAAGAATGTTTGTGGCAGCCCTTTTTGTAGTGGCTAGAAACTGGAAACTTAAGGGATGCCCATCAATTGGAGAGTGGCTGAATAAATTATGGTATATGAATGTTATGGAATATTATTGTTCTGTAAGAAACGACCAGCAGGACGATTTCAGAGAGGCCTGGAGAGACTTGCATGAACTGATGCTGAGTGAAACGAGCAGAACCAGGAGATCATCATGCACAGCAACAACAGTATTACATGATGATCAATTCTGATGGCCATGGATCTCTGCAATAAAGAATTGTCTCAAACCAGTTCCAGTTGTTCACTGAAAGAGGGACATGAAATATGGACCACAACGTAACATTTTCATGATCTCTATTGACATTTGCTTGCATTGTGTTGCCTTTCTCTGATTCTTTTTTTTTCTTGTAGATAGGATTTTTCCTGCATAACTTCTCAAGCATTTCAACATTATTAACATGTAGTGGACTTCCTGCCATCTAGGGGAGGGGAGGGGACTGGGGGTAAAATTTGTATTGGAAAGCTTTGTAAAGATCAAGGTTGGGGAACTACCCATACATATGTTATACAAATAAAAAGCTTAAAAAAAAGAGTATAATATATAGAGACCATTTGAAGGAATCAGACATTTTTAACCTGGAGGAAATAAGATTTGTGGTCATTATAGCTTTCTATCTTGAGGAAAGATTAAATTGTTCTCCTTGGCCCCAGAGGAAAGAAGTAGGAGCAATGGGAAGAAGCTGTAAAGATTCTGACTTAAGTTTATGGCAGGAGAAACTTGAATTATCCCACAATGGAAGATCTGCCTCAAGGAGTGATCTCCATCCTTTAAGCAGAACATGGACAACTACCTGTCAGATATTTTATAGTGAGGAGTTACCAAAATGAAGTGCCCGCTATGCATCAGACACTGTGCTAAGGGCTAGGATACAAATACAATAAAATGATCCCTCCTTATGAGAAGTGTGTTTTTTAATGGAAGATATATGGGTGTATACACACATATTTATATATACATAGATATATGCATGTATATGTATGCATATATTTGTATATATTGAATGTACATATGTATATGTATGGGCATGTGATTGTGTATACATAAATGTACATATATGTATATATACACATGCATGTGGATAACATGAAGAATAGACATAAAGAGAATAAATGAAAATGTACACAAAGTAGTGAGTTATAAAGTAGTTTGGAAGGCAATGCACTAACTAATAACTGGAGTCAGAAAAGGGTTCATATAAAAATAATGCTTAAGTTCAATTTTAATGAAAGATTGGGGTTCTACGAGGTAGAAATGAGAAGGGAATTCATGGCAGGAAGAGAGATAGCCAAAGGAATGGAGGTGGGAGATGGGTGAAGAACTAAGAGAAGACCAGTTGGTGAGATTACAGAGCATGAAATAAGGGGTAATGTCTGATAAAGCTGGAAAGCTAAGCTGGGACCAGGGTGTAAAGGATGTTTAAAACTAAATAGAAGGGGGCGGAGCCAAGATGGCGAACTGCAGACAGCTTTCTCTGTGAACTCCTTTGGGACCTTCCCTCAAACCCAGACAAAGTGAGCCTTCGAACTGGTTTGTGAGTGAAGGCTCTGCCAAACATTTGGACTACAACGCACTTCTATCAAAAATCTACCTTGAAAGAACTCCGGAGAAGGTTAGCCTCAGGGGAAATCGGCCACTGGTCACGATTCAAACTCCAGCTGGGGCGGAAGTCAGGGCTGCGATAGAGGGCTGGATTTAAGGCACCCAGGAAGCCCCTGGGAGACGCCTGGGCCACTTTGCTCTGCTTGCGGGCAGGTGCTTTGACAGATCTGCCTTTGGTAAAGGGTGGATCGAGAGAAGCAGAAAACGTGGTCCTAGTGGGAATCTAGCCCGACCAGACTCAGACCGGAAGTCAACTCGGCAAACTGCCCCAGGGAAAATACAAATCGTTGCAGTTTGCTCTGTTTTTGACCAATATCCCAACTTTAAATCATGAGCAAGAAGCAGAAGAGAGCTCTCACCATAGAAAGCTTTTACGGAGAAAAAATAGAACAGTCCCCAGATCCTGACATTATGAAAACAATCCCAGATGAAGCCACAAAGGCAGACTTAAGTTGGTCTCCCTTTCAGAAGGCTTACCTGGATGATTGCATTAAGAATCTCAAAAGAGAGCTAGAAGAAGAATGGGGAAATAAATTGAGATCAGGGCAACAGATATATCAAAAACTGGAAAATAGGACTGGTGAATTGGAAAAAGAAAACAGTTCATTGAAAAACAAAATTGGTGAATTGGAAAAAATCACCAACTCACTGGAAAATAAAAATGGTGAATTGAAAAACAAAATTGGTGAATTGGAAAAAGACAACAATTCACTGAAAAATAAATCTGGCAAAATGGAAAAAGAATGCATTGAATCAAGAAACTCAACTGGCCAGCTACAAAAGGAGCTAAAAAAGATAACTGAAGGAAATAATACTTTAAAAATTAAAATTGAACAAATAGAAGTAAATGACTCAATAAGACTTCAAGAATCAGTTAAACAAAAACAAAAAAATGAAAAAATAGAAGAAAATATGAAATATCTCCTAGGAAAAACAACTGACTTGGAAAACAGATCCAGGAGAGACAATTTAAGGATTATCGGACTCCCTGAAAGCCACAATGAAAAAAAGAACCTGGATGCTATCTTCCAGGAAATCATGAAAGAGAATTGCCCTGATGTTTTAGAATCAGAAGGCAAAATTGGCATTGAAAGAATTCACCAATCACCTTCAGAAAGAGACCCCAAAATTAAAACCCCAAGGAATATCATGGACAAATTTCAGGACTATTGCACCAAGGAAAAGATATTGCAAGCAGCTAGAAAGAAACAGTTCAAATACCGAGGAACTGTCATTAGAATTACACAGGATCTGTCAGCTTCCACTTTAAAGGATCGAAGGGCCTGGAACCAGATATTCCGAAAGGCAAAAGAACTTGGATTAAAGCCAAGGATAAGTTATCCAGCTAGAATGAGCATCATCTTCCAGGGAAGAAGATGGTCATTCAATGATACAGGAGAATTTCACCTATTTCTAATCAAAAGTCCTGATCTGAACAAAAAATTTGACCTCCAAGTAGAGAACTCAAGAGAAGCATAAAAAGGTAAAAAGGAAGACTCTTGAGAACTATATTTCTACTATAGGTATCCTTTAAAGAATGGCAGTATAATTTGATTTTTCTTTGATAATAATGGAAAAGAAATTAGAGGTGGAAGGGATACCATACTGAAAAAGAAAAAGGGGGGAGGGGGGAAAGGAGGCAAAATAAAGTGAAAATAAAGGAGGTAAAATAAGGCAAAATCTCATAAAGAGACATAGAAGATCTAATATAATTGAGGGAAAGAAGGGAGGGCGATGAGTATTGTGTCAACCTTACTCTCATTAGATTGGACTCTAAGAGAGTATATCAGACACATTTGGCTTCAATGAAAGGCCTGATCCTCCTTGTGGGAAGGTAGGAGGGAGGGGAGAAAAGGAAAGGGATAAACTAATAGAAGGATTAGGGGAAAGGTATAAAGGGGAGGGAGGGACTCTAAAGGGAGGAGGATTATTGGTGGGAGGTGGTCATCAAGAGCAAAGTACTGGGGAGGGGAGAAGGGAGATAGGGGAAAGGGAAGAGAAAATCATAACTCTGGGTAAATAAGATGGCAGGGAATACAGATATAGTTATTTTAACTGTGAATGTGAATGGGATAAACTCTCCCATAAAACAGAAGCGGGTAGCAGACTGGATTAAAAGCCAGAATCCTACAATATGTTGTTTACAAGAAACACATCTAAAACATAGAGATACATACAGAGTGAAGGTAAAGGGCTGGGGCAGAATCTTCTATGCTTCAGGTGAACAAAGAAAGGCAAGGGTAGCAATCCTTATCTCGGATCAAGTAAAAACAAAAATAGATCTAATTAAAAGAGATAAGGAAGGAAACTACATTTTACTAAAGGGTTCCATAGACAATGAAGCAGTATCAATACTTAACATATATGCACCAAGTGGTATAGCATCCAAATTCCTAGAGGAGAAGTTAAGAGAGATGCAAGGAGAAATAGACAGTAATACTATACTAGTGGGAGATCTCAACCTTGCTCTCTCAGAATTAGATAAATCAAATCACAAAATAAATAAGAAAGAAGTTAGGGAGGTTAACAAAAGGCTAGAAAAGTTAGGTATGATAGATCTCTGGAGGAAATTGAATGGTGATAAAAGGGAGTATACTTTTTTCTCAGGGGTTCATGGAACTTATACAAAAATTGATCATGTGTTAGGGCATAAAAACCTCAAAATCAAATGCAGAAAAGCAGAAATAGTAAATGCATCCTTCTCAGATCATGATGCAATAAAACTCACATGTAATATAAGGCCAGGAGAAAATAGACCACAAGTTATTTGGAAATTAAATAATCTAATCCTGAAGAACGAATGGGTGAAAGAGCAAATTATAGACACAATCGAAAATTTCATCCAGGAGAATGACAACAATGAGACAACATACCAAACTTTGTGGGACACGGCTAAAGTGGTTATAAGGGGTAATTTTATATCTCTAGATGCTTACTTGTGTAAAACAGAGAAAGAGAAGATTAATGAACTGGGCTTACAATTAAAAAAGCTAGAAAAAGACCAAATCAAAAACCCTCAATTAAATACCAATTTGGAAATTCTGAAAATTAAAGGGGAGATCAATAAAATTGAAAATAAGAAAACTATTGAATTAATAAATAAAAGTAAGAGTTGGTTTTATGAAAAAAACCAACAAAATAGATAAGCCTTTAGTTAATTTGATTAGAAAAAGGAAAGAGGAAAATCAAATTATTAGTCTCAAAAAATGATAAGGGACAACTTTCCTCCAATGAAGAGGAAATTAGAGTAATAATTAGGAGTTTCTTTGCCCAACTTTATGCCAATAAATTTGATAATGTAAATGAAATGGAGGAATATCTACAAAAATATAGATTGCCCAGATTAACAGAAGAGGAAATAAATTATTTAAATAGCCCTATTTCGGAAAAAGAAATAGAGCAAGCTATTAATCAACTCCCTAAGAAAAAATCTCCAGGGCCAGATGGATTTACATGTGAATTTTACCAAACATTCAAAGAGCAATTAATCCCAATACTATATAAACTATTTGACAAAATAGGGAAAGAAGGTGTACTACCAAATTCCTTCTATGACACAGATATGGTGCTGATAGCTAAACCAGGTAGGGAGAAAACTGAGAAAGAAAACTATAGACCCATTTCCCTAATGAATATTGATGCAAAAATTTTAAATAAGATTTTAGCAACAAGATTACAGAAAGTCATCCCCGGGATAATACATCATGACCAAGTAGGATTTATACCAGGAATGCAGGGCTGGTTCAATATTAGGAAAACAATTAGCATAATCAATTATAACAATAACCAAATTAATAAAAACCATATGATTATCTCCATAGATACAGAAAAAGCCTTTGATAAAATCCAACACCCATTCCTATTAAAAACACTGGAGAGTATAGGAATAAATGGGCTTTTCCTTAAAATGATTAGTAGTATCTACTTTAAACCTTCAGCAAGTATCATATGTAATGTAGTCAAACTAGAACCATTCCCAATAAGATCAGGAGTGAAACAAGGTTGCCCACTGTCACCATTATTATTTAATATTGTCTTAGAAATGTTAGCTTTGGCAGTAAGAGAAGAAAAAGAGATTAAAGGAATTAGAGTAGGTAATGAGGAAACCAAATTATCACTCTTTGCAGATGACATGATGATATACGTAGAGAACCCTAAAGACTCACCTAAAAAACTACTAGAAACAATTCACAACTTTATCAAAGTTGCAGGATACAAAATAAATCCACATAAATCATCAGCATTTTTATATATTACCAATAAAGTTCAGCAGCAAGAGATACAAAAAGAAATTCCATTCAAAATAACTGTTGATAGTATAAAATATTTGGGAATTTATCTGCCAAGAAGATAGTCAGGAACTATATGAACTAAACTACAAAACACTTTCCACACAAATCAAATCAGACCTAGTCAATTGGAAAAACTTAAAATGCTCATGGGTAGGCCAAGCAAATATAATAAAAATGACAATACTACCCAAACTAATTTACTTATTTAGTGCCATACCAATCAAACTCCCAAGAAATTATCTTACAGATCTAGAAAAAATAGTAGCAAAGTTCATTTGGAAAAACAAAAGGTCAAGAATTTCAAGGGGATTAATGAAAAAAAAGGCTGATGATGGTGGACTTGCTGTACCAGATCTAAAACTATATTATAAAGCAGTGGTCATCAAAACCATTTGGTACTGGCTAAGAAATAGAGTAGTCAATCAGTGGAATTGGATAGAATCACAAGACAAACTAGGCAATAACTATAGCAATTTGGTTTTTGATAAACCCAAAGACCCCAGCTTTTGGGATAAGTATTCACTATTTGACAAAAACTGCTGGGAAAACTGGAAACTAATGTGGAAGAAATTAGGGCTTGACCCACATCTAACACCACATACCAAGATAAGATCTAAATGGGTTCATGATCTGGATATAAAGAGTGATACTATAAGTAAATTAGAGGAATGTAATATAGTTTACCTCTCAGACCTTTGGAGATGGAATAAATTTATGTCCAAAGAAGAACTGGAACTCTTAATTGAAAACCAGATAGATAACTTTGACTATATTAAGTTAAAAAGTTTTTGTACAAACAAAATCAATGCAGACAAGATTAGGAGGGAAGTAATAAATTGGGAAATCATCTTTACATTCAAGGGTTCTGATAAAGGTCTCATCTCTAAAATATATAGAGAATTGTCTCATATTTATAAAAATTCAAGCCATTCTCCAATCAATAAATGGTCAAAGGATATGAACAGACAATTTTCAGAGGATGATATTAAAACTATTTATAATCATATGAAAAGGTGCTCCAAATCACTGTTGATCAGAGAAATGCAAATCAAGACAACCCTGAGGTACCACTTCACACCTGTCAGATTGGCTAAAATGACAGGAAAAGTTAATGATGAATGTTGGAGGGGATGTGGGAGGGCTGGGACACTGATGCATTGTTGGTGGAGCTGTGAACGGATACAGCCATTCTGGAGAACAATTTGGAGCTATGCTCAAAAAGTTATCAAACTGTGCATACCCTTTGACCCAGCAGCATTTCTATTGGGCTTATATCCCAAAGAAATCATAAAGAAAGGAAAAGGCCCCACATGTGAAAGAATGTTTGTGGCAGCCCTTTTTGTAGTGGCTAGAAACTGGAAATTGAATAGATGCCCTTCAATTGGAGAATGGCTGAATAAATTATGGTATATGAATATTATGGAATATTATTGTTCTGTAAGAAATGATCAGCAAGATGATTTCAGAGAGGGCTGGAGAGACTTACATGAACTGATGCTGAGTGAAATGAGCAGAACCAGGAGATCATTATACACGGCAACAACAGTACAATATGACAATTAATTCTGATGGACATGGCTCTCTTCAACAATGATATGTTTCAAACCACCTCCAATTGTTCACTGAAGAAAGCCATATACACCCAGAGAGAGGGATGTGAAATGTGGACCACAACATAACATTCTCATACTCCTTGATAGATGTTTGCTTACATTGTGTTTCCTCTATCTGATATATCGTTTGTGTAGATAAGATTTTTCTTGCACAACAATGATAAGTTTGGAAATATGTATACATATATTCGATTTGCCAATATTTTAAAATAATTAACATGTAGTGGATATCCTGCCATCTAGGGAAGGGGTGGGGAAGTTGGGGGGAAAAATTTGTAACGGAAAGGTATGTAAGGGTTATTGTTGAAGAATTACCCACACATATGTTATGCAAATAAAATAAAATTTAAAAAAGAAAAAAAAAGAAAAAAAGAAAAAAAACTAAATAGAAGGGGGCAGCTAGGTGGCGCAGTGGATAGAGCACCAGCTCTGAAGTCAGGAGGACCTGAGTTCAAATCTGATCTCAGATGCTTAACATTCCCTAGCTGTGTGACCCTGGGCAAGTCACTTAACCTCAATTGCCTCAGCAAAAAAAAAAAACAAAAAAAAAAAAAAAAAAACAAAACCAAAACCTAAATAGAAGGATTTATATTTTTTTATTCCCAAGGTAATATGGATCCCTGTTGATGACTGAGTAGGAAATGACACGATCAGAAGACTTTTGCTGAAAGACAATCACTTTGGCAGCTACTTTGAGATTATCCTGGAAATGGGGAAGGACTTGAGATAGGGAGATGGATCAGAAGGCCACATCAATGGTCTGTTGTTGTTGAATCATGTGTGACTCTTCTTTACCCCATTTAGAGCTTTGGAGTTTTTTGGGGGGTAGAAATATTGGAATATTTGACTATTTTCTTCTTTAATTCATTTTACAGGTGAGGAAACTGAGGCAAACTGGATGAAGTTACTTGCCAAGGGTCACACTAGCTAATAAGTATCTGAGGTCAGATTTGAACTCAGGGCTTCTGCCTTCAGACCACTGTGTTATTTAGTTTGCCCTTTTAATAATCTAGGCAGGAGAAAACAAAGTTCTAAACCACAACTTGCTTTTGTACATATTTATTTGCAAGTTGTCTCTCCCATTAGTTTGTACGCTCTTTGAGGACAAAGATTGTCTTTTTCCTCCATTTGTAACCCCAACGCTTAGCACAATGCCTGTCACACAGTAGGCACTTAATAAATATTGATGTATTAAACTAAAGTGGTTGCTGGTAAAACAGAAAGATACTTGCCTCCTTTTCCATTTCACATTGATATTCTTTATTTTTTAAAATTGCTTTTATTAAAGCTTTTTAATTTCCAAACATATGCATGGATAATTTTTCAACAATAACCCTTGCAAAGCCTTGTGTTTCAATTTTCCCTCCTTTCCCCGACCCCCTCTCCTAGATGGCAAGTAATCCAATATATGTAAAACATGGTAATATATATATATATATATATATATGTACATATATATATGTTAAACATGGTAAGATATGTTAAATCCAATATATGCATATATATTTATACCATTATCTTGCTGCACAAGAAAAATCAAATCAAAAAGGAAAAAAATGAGAAAGGAAATAAAATGCCAGCAAAAAACCACAAAAAGAGTGAAAATGCTATGTTGTGATCCACACTCAGATCTCACAGTCCTCTCTCTGGGTGTAGATGGCTCTCTTCATCACAAGATCATTAGAACTGACCTGAATCATCTCATTGTTGAAAAGAGCCACATCCATCAGAATTGATCATCATGTAATCTTGTTGTTGCCATGTATAATGATCTCCTGGTTCTGCTCATTTCACTTAGCATCAGTTCATGTACGTCTCTCCAGGCCTCTCTGAACCATTCTGCTGATTGTTTTTCTTTATGGAACAATAATATTCCATAACCTTCATATACCATAACTTACTCAGCCATTCTCCATCTGATGGGCATCCACTCACTTTCCAGTTTTTTGCCATTACAAAAAGGGCTGCCACGAACATTTTTGCACATGTGGATTCACATTCATTTTCAACTACAGATATCTCATTATAATCTCTATATCCTCTGCCAAGTCATTTCTCCAGTTTTCAATTTCCTACTCTCTAAAACAAAAGGGTTGGACCATATGATCTCTGAGGTTCCCTTCAGCTCTAATATTTATACTCTGAGGGTTGGCCATGAAACCTGCTGAAAAGAACACAGAATCTGGAATGGAAACAGCTGGGATCAAAAACCATTTCTGAGGCTCATTATTTGGGTGAACTTGATCTTCCTAGAGTTCAGTTTCCTCGAACATAAAAGAAGAATATAAGAGTGTGTGGCTTCAAATAGCTTTTCTACCTGTCAGAATAAAAATCTTCCCTTTCTGACTGTAGAAAGGGGTTGTTTGCTTTGACCTGCGTTTCCATCCTGATACAGACATGTAAAAACTTCATGACCCTGGGCAAGTCCCTTAACTCCTAAGCTTTAGTTTTCTCATCTATAAAATAAGAATAGTAAAAGTACTTTCCTCAGAATTGTTGTGAGGGCCAAATGCAAATAAAAGATAGGTATAGGGACTAGAATTCTGATTCCATAGATAATAAGACTTTTTCCCACATGAAAAGCCCTTCTATCAAAGCAGATCTGGATTTTTTTCTTTCCTACTTTGTGTCTTAGAAAGTTGCCTAGAGCAGAGGCAAGAAATGGAAATAACACTCCCCAGTGAGAGTTGGACCAGATTAAAATATAATTGGAAACATTTTACAAAATACATAAAAATACAACAAACATTTAACAAAAGACATAAAAATACCATAAACACATAACAAAATACCTAAAAATACAATATGTGGGTTTCTAAATCAATATATAGCCCTCAAGGGTTCTTAAGGAAACTTAAGTGACCTCAGTTTCTATTTGAAACTCACCTAGAAAATTAAGAAGTTAAATGACTTGCCCAGTATGACACAGCCAGCATATGTCAAAAGCAAGACTTGCCTATCCTTGAGGTCAGCCCTTTTTTCGTTTTGGATCATTGTATTGCTTAAAAGAGCTAAGTCATTCCCTGTTGATCATTTTACAATGTGGCTGTTACTGTGTACTGTATTCTGGTTCTGCTCATTACACTTTTTATCGGTTCATGTAAGTCTCTTCAGTTTTTTTCTGAGAGCATCCTGTTCATCATTTCTCACATCACAACAGTATTCCATCACAATCGTATCAGCCATTCCCAAATTGATGGCATTCTCTTAATTTCCAATTATTTGCCACTACAAGACCAGATATAAATATTTGGGCAGAGTTCCAAATTGTTCTACCTAAGGATCTAATCAGTTTACAACTCTGAGGTCGGTTCTTTAAGTGAGATAATATATGTGAAATTCTACTTGGCCAACAGTGAAGTGGTAAAGAGCCATTATTGCCATTCTTATTCTTTATCTCGCTGATAGTTAGACTGGGTGATACCCTATTCCCAGTCAGTGCCAATTTCCAGGACTCTATTAGGGTGTAGACTATCCAGCTGAGCCCCAGATTCTTTTCCTCAAAAATAGAGGGAGCAGACCTTGGAGACCTCATGTCTCATTCCTCCTGAGACATGTTTCCCTTCATTCAAACCTAGTCAATAAATATCTTATTATGGAAAAGACAGCAAACAAACTACTTTGTAAAAATAAGGTCAGTTGACGTGGGATAAATGGGAGATATTAGATTGTTTGTACATAGAAAAGTTTTGTTTTTCCCATACTGAACCACTGACCCCTTGTACCAGAAAGATCATTTAACAAGCTCTCCTATGAATTCTGGGGCAGCTGGGTGACACAACTGATAGAGTGTTTAACCTGGAATCAAGAAGGACTGAGTTCAAATATGGCACAGTAACTTAACCCGGTTTGCTTCTGTAAAATGATCTGGAGAAAGCAATGGCAAACCACTCCAGCATCTTTGCCAACTGAGGTCATGAAGTGTCAGAAATGACTAAAAACAACTGAACAACAATAACCTATGCTCTGTAGTGGGGCTCCACTAGCCCTCTTATTCTTCTGAGGGCTGACTCACCTCATTCCTCCCTCACCGAGGAGTTTCTCCTGCCCCAGATCATCTACTAACCATGTTCACAATTGCCTGACACTCAGCCTCCCTCACTGGAGGTCTGTTCTGCCCCCGTTCCTACGGCAGCCTTATCTTGACCTCCAGATATAAAACCTTGCTCTCACACTTCTGGATCTCCTTTTCCTCATCCATAAAGTGGGGCTGGGGAAGCAAGCCATCCTGGCTGATATCCTCTGGCTATGAGAATCCTTGATATTATTATGATCATCCATGATCCCTCACCAATGCTATTGCTTTCTCTCCTAGACTACCTGGAGCTGAACTGTTTTGTATATTACTGCATTTATCCATTGTATTTTCTATGTGTATTTCTGGTTTCATGCATTAGAGTGTAAACACCTTGAGAGCAGAAATTATTCCTTTCCATCTCTGTATCCTGTGTCTGGTATAGTCCCTGAAACATACTAGAGACCTGAAGGATTGCTTTTTGTGTGACTGGTTGACATAAAGTCCTTGAGAGCAGTGATTATTTCATTTTTTGTACATGTATCTCCAACCTCTAGCAGCAGAGTGCCTAGCATATAGTAGGCACTTAATAAATGCTTGCTAAATGATGTCTTGCTTGGTTGCTAAATTACTTATTCACTTCTTGTATAATTCTACTCATTCTAGCCTTAAATTCCTTGGTATCACAGCCTTTAGATCAGCTAATCATATAACTCAATCCCATTCTCCAGTATAATAAAGACAGTAGTCTATACCAGTCTCACTCAAGTTTTTATTTCATTTGTGGTGTTAGAGTGAACACTAGGTCTGAAGCCAGAAGATCTAAATTCACATTCTTTCTGTGATTCTGACTCCCAGTGTGATCTGGCATCTGTGATGTCATGGTCATCTATGATCTCTCCCAAATGGAAGGGCTTTTTGTCCCAGACTATCTGAAGTTGACTTGCTTTTCACTTTTCTAGTTCTCAGTTTCCTCATCTGTAGAATGAACATATAATGCTAGATGCCCCTGAAGTCCCTTTCAATAGCAGATCAATCATCTCCTCTGCTCCTTCTCTATCTGGCCTTGGATCTCATCTCTGTTACTCACCAATGGTATCACCAATAACCAGGCTGCTATCACTCTTTCAGCCTTTGTTTCCTTCTCTGTAAAATGAGGTAATAACCATTAATGTTGCTTACAATTCTAGATGTTCTGGTCCAAAGGGAGAACCACCTAAGTAGCATGATCTACTGGTCAATTAATTGTTTGTGATCCTCAAAAGGATGGCTCTTTGATGTATTTTAATAGTTTGTTGTTACTTGCTTTAGCTTCTTACTCAGATTACTCTATCAATCAATCACTAAGCTTTTATTAAACTCCAACTTATATTAAAGACTCTTAGCTCAGCCCTTGGAATACAATTACAAATAACAAGCATAAGATACTGGAAAAGTTACTGGAATTTAAGTCAGGAAGATATGGGTTGAAATTCCATGTCAGCCCCTTTTGACTTGGCACTGGTTTTGAGGTCCTGGCATGTCCAGTCATGGAGACATTGAGACAAATCCTCCACACCCTCCATTAGTCTTCCCCCAATCTTCCCTCTTGTGTAAAAACTCCCAATAAAAAAATTACCAAAGTCTCAAAAAAAAAAAAAAAAGAAATTCCATGTTAGATACTTAGTAGCTGTAGCATCCTAAAACCTCAGTTTTCCTCATCTATGAAATGACAATTTTGGACTTGCTGACTTTTAAGCTTCCTCCCAGTTTTAAATCTATTACTCCATCATCCTGCTCTTAGAGCATCTTAAAGATCACAAATATATATGGAAGCACATGCAGAATAACAAGAAATAGAGATGGAGGCTAGTTGCAATTGGAGAAAATATATACTGTAGCACTAGTATTCTTGCATTTTGATAAACATTTCAATATATGAATTTCCTTTGTCATCCAATATATTTTAATTGGATAAATTTAAAAGGATCATCATGAGAAGGGATCCAGAGGCTTCACTACACTGCTGCCTAAGGGGTCCATGTCACAAAACCAGTTAAGAAAGTCTAAAGCCTTTTGAGCTGCTGTAAATTTATTCCAGACACCAAATCCATCCATTACATTTTGGGTTATCACCAGTCATCCTGACGTTTGTCCTGCTACTAGACTTAAATGCAACTGGGAAAAAAAGAGTGTCTGATAACTTTTCACAACTCTGCCTTCCTTAAAATCAGTTTACAAGCAAATCAAGACATCATTCCATGATGTCATCTGTCCACTTTGTGAACAAAGGGTGAACAACAGATTTGTCCCAAATAAAAGCATTTCCATTTCTCAGCATTTTGATGGTGGTGGTGGTAGGGATGGAGGCAGGAAGGGTACAATACTACCCAGGATCTAGGTGGGATGGCCAGATGTATTGCAGAGTATGATGAAAAAGAACACGGGGAAGAGCTTTCTATATTCATATTTGACAGTTGGGGAAACTGAGCTCTAAAAAGGTGAGCTCTCAGCATTTACCAGCAGGTTTGAGATAGAGACAGGGTTCAAAGGATCATATTCCTTGAAAGAGCTGGGAGAAGTTGTGGATGGAGGCTCACACCAGCAATCCCACTATTGGGGAGACAGAAGACAAAGTAGAAAAAGAGTGAAACTGGAGCTCAGTACTCCCTGAATCACCATGCCTTCACAGACAGATGAAAAGTTTAGTTCTTCAAACTTGAGGAATCATAATAAAACTCTAATTTCCACAGAATTGTAAGTCTTGCAGGATTTGTTTTACTTTTAAAATTTTCTTATATATCATGACGTTAATAAACTTCATCTGATATGAGTTTCAGTACACAAAGACAAATAAAAAAAAAGATTTTCTGTGAAACTCATACGATTGTGGGGGAAAAAGAGTGGCTGTGAAATTAATGGCCTTAGGTTCAAATTCTACTTCTTTCTGTAGAATTTGTCATGTCTTTAATTTTGGGGATATTTTCTAATTTATTATAGCCTCAATAAAATGAGACTAGATATACCTCAAGGTCTTTTCTTGCTATATTTCTAGGACTCTATGATGATTCTTTGTTCTTTTCCCTCAGCTGTGAACTTCTGTTACTTTAACAATTGTTTTATTTCACATACATATATATCTTATTTTATTTTATATATGTATATATATTTTAAAAATTTATAAATCATATAATATATGATATATACATATGTATGGTGTATGTATAATTTATAAATTTTTAATATTAAATTTAATCAGATAGGAAGAAAATTGCCATCTTTGTTTCCCTTTTTAGACTAATCTTAAGTAAAACTTTCATGTTTTCTGACTCTTTTCTTTCTTTTTTTTATCTTCATTTTCTGTATCTCAACCACTCCTCACTAACTCCTCCCTTTATTAGAATGAATCCTGAGTGGTGCTTTCCTCCCACTAATGCTTTAATATGGAGACTCTGAATACTGTTAAAGCCATTTTCCAGATGAGAAAATCCATACTCTGAATGATGATCTGTCTTGCCCTGGATATCACAGCTGGGAAGTATGAAAAGGGACTCTTACACTGCTGTCTCTAGACTCCAGGTATACTCGTCTGTTCCTCAATGACTTCCCCCTTTCTACTTTCTGCTAGGAGAGAGCCCCAGAGGAAAGTCATCTCCGTGCCAAAGTTGAGTTTTTTTTTCATCCCTGGGAGATTTTTATTTTATTTTAAACTTCAGCAATGCTCGTGTTATGTGTGAATTAACTATGAATTAAATTAGTTATGAATAAATCTATCAAATGGAAAGGTTTATAGTCTGAGTGAAAAAAGTTCGTTCATTATGATTATCCCATTCTGCTTAAAACCATGATTTGGTACATTTTAATAGCAGTATCCAGAAGCCTGACTCGGAGCTTATATTTCTCATTAGCAGATCTTCATGCTTGGCTAGCAAGCCTTGAACTGTGATGGGTTTCTGTAGGAAACCATTGCTTTTAGATCTGTTAAATCATTGAGACACCCAAATCTTAATTAGACATTGGAGCAAAAATGAGTGCTCAAACAATGATACTTACATTAACTCTTTCATGTGGGATGACTTTTCTCTCACTTGAGTAAGAGAGGACTGAAAACTCGGTGTTTCTATAAAGAAATGCATAACTCTACTTTCTTTTAAGGTGGGGATCTATGGGTGTGTAATGGTGCATATGCTATGAGTTGTGGTTGTTCTATTTGTTTCTTTTGCTTCATTGCTTTTGCTCGACTGGGAATTTGGGGAGAAGAAATACAGCCAGAAATGCTAATGATGTAAAAATAAAAGGCATGAGTAGGAAGTTGGTATGGCACAAAAAAAGAAAAACAAAAACAAAAAACAACAACAACAACAAAAAACCCCACAAACTTTGTGGTATCAAAGGAGCTGGGTTCAAATCCCACCATTTGTGCTTGCTATCTTTGTAACACCGAAAAAGTCTTCATCCTTCTTTGGCCTCGAGTGCCTTCATCTACAAAATGAAAAGATTAAACTAGATGATCTAAGAGGTATTAGTCTATGATATCTTGGTGCCATGAAGACTTAAAGGGCAGAGCAGTAAGGAAGACAGTGTTTGTAGAATGGAGGTATGGGAACAAGACAGGGATTACCACCCAAGTGATATAACACAGTTGACTTAACCTTCCTTTCATCGTTCAGTCTTCTTGTTGATCATTTTCAGTTATGTCTGACTTTTTTGACTCCACTTTTTTTGGCAGAGATACTTCTAGGTTTGGGTCTACAGAGCCCAGCCATCCACAGCCAGCAGAGTTGAATTGAATCTATCAAAGTGTGACATGGATTGAAAACAACTGGCTAAATGTGTATGCGCTTGGTGGAAATTTGTGGCTTAAAAAGTGGGTTTCAAATAGACTGGAGGCAGTGAGACCCGGGGCTCTCCAAGTGAGCCCTCTGTCTCTTGCCTATTATGCCCTTTAGCAGGACCTCATTACTCTTGGAAGGGTTATTCACTATCCTTTCTAGGATGAAAGGAACCTAAGAGATGACAGAATTCATGCTAACCAGCCTCTAGCAAATGACCAGCTCGGTACCTCCTGCTGAGTTCACAGGAATCATTGATTTCTAGCTGAAAAGTACCCTAAGAAATGGTTTATTTCAACCCTCTCTTTTTTATAGAAGCAGTACCTGCGGCCCAGACAGTAACTAATGACTTTCCTAAGGTCACATAGTCACCAGCAGCAGACTCAGAATCTGAATCCAGTCCTCTCACTCTCAATTCAGAGCTCACTCCACTGCACCTTATAGTTGGCTTCTATAAATAGACTGTGTAAATGGAGATATGTATGTTAGGGCCAATTTTGTACTATTTTGGATTTAATGAAACCTGATTTGCAGACACATACATGATTCAAGTAAAAAGTTTTACTCCCCCCCCCAGTGCTTAAATTATTACCTCATCCCTTCATCCTGCTAATAGTAATAGCTTACATTTACATGATAATGCTTTATTCTGCTTTCTCATGCTGCACCTCATAAAGGGAATTATCATCATGGGATCAAAGGATCATAGTATCAGAAATGAAAGGAACTTTAGAGGTTGTGTCCAACCCCTTCATCTTACCAGATGATGAAACCAAGTCCCAGAGGTTAAATGACTCACTTACCAACTGCTGAGTATCTGAGATGGGATTGAAATCCAGGTATTTTGCCTTCAAGGCCGATGAGGGCTCTGTCCACCAAGCCACAGCCTCTAAGGGAAACCAAATCAAGCCACATGACATTTTTCCCCCACCTTTTCTCATCTTCCACAAAGGAGCATGAGTTGAATCAAACCCCCAATTTAAATCTCTTTTCTCAACCAAATAGAATTAAATAATCACATTGCTTCCCAATTGTCTGGTGCCGGGGGAACATCTGTTTCTCTACAAATTTTCTTCGTTCTTCCCGGCTCTTCTCATTCTGAGTTCCCTAGTAGGTAGAAGGCATTCTTTCCAATGGAACATCTGGCTGGGTTGTATTGCATGAAGCATCTCTACTCAGGCTGATTTTTGTAAAAGGAAACATTAAAAAATTCACTCAAGCAGTCCTCCTTTTAGTCCCCAAAGAACTAATTGCCTGGTAAGCCTTTTTTTTTTAATCTATGTAGATAATCCTCTAGATGTATACAGTACTTCCCTTAGCTCATTAGAGCTTTATCAAAAAAAATTAAAAAACCCCCAAAATAGAAGACATAGAAATCTAATGAATCAACAGATATTTATTTTATGTCTATGTGAGAGGTGGTGTAATAAGTGCAAGGGATGTAAATACAAAAAATGATATAACCACTATTGACAAACAATTTACATTACAATGGGTGAGATAACTATATGTAAAAATATATACAGTATAAATATTGCTATTGGAGAGATCCAATTGTTTTTCCTAATGTTTTATTCCTAAATCTCTCCAAACTGTTCATAGTTGGATGTTAAATAGTATTATGTAGTTACTTTTTTTTTTTTAGCAATATTACTGATACCCTATAGAGAGCAATATGGTGTTGGAGGGTGGTTCTTGTTGTATGTGGAGTCCTTTCAGTTCTCTCCACCTCAGCCTCCTCAACCAAAAACTGTCCCTTGGATCTCTAGTTCTAAAATCTCTCCTCTACGTCTTCCTTCCTTTCTCTGAAGAGTGTGAGTGGAGGAAGTTGGACCAAATCATCTTGAAGGCCTCTTTCAACTCTAAATCTATTACAAACCCTTATGTATATGGATAAATTTAAGAAAAAAAATTTAGCTAGAAGCTGAGCCTATGGAGAGGCAGTTGAGTGCCAGCTGTCTACCATTTATATTGCTAATTTATTAAGCCCTGTTCTTTATCCTCTCTGGAAATCGCCTCCATCCTGCTCACTGGCACACAATACCAGGAGGACTGCTCCTGCTGCAATCGCTGACAATCTCAATTATTCAGCTTTCTGCCAATTCCTCTTAGACTTTTCTAACGGGAGAATTTACACTGTGTTATTGAATTAAAAACAGCTCCAAGCTTTAGGGAATTTAAACTAATTAGCCAGCATTTGTAAACCCCTTTGTTCTCAGTAATTTGTTTACAAGAGTAACTCAACCTTTTCATTATGGGTGCCTTGGCATGGGCCACGTGCTTTAGTGGGAGAGCCATTTTGGTGTTGGGTCCAACTGAGCCAAAATGAGGAAACTCAACTTTTCTTCTGGTAAGGGACAGTGATCTAGACTCCTGGCTCATGTCCTGAAATATTCAGTGTGCTTATAATTACATCTAAGAAGATCACCAACCTCATTGTTACATCATATTCCTGAATCATGCCTAATCTAAAACCTTAGAACCATTCCAAATCTCCCATGCCTTTGGGACATCCTGGGATCACAGAGTTAGAGCTGCAAGAGACTTAGAAGTCTAGAACTAAATATTTCAACCTTTTTTGTTTACAAATGAAGAGACTGGTAGAGAAGGGAGGAAAATGACTTGCCTACTGTCCTACAGGTATTAAATAACAGAACCAGGGCTTGAATCTAAGTTTCTAACTTCAAATGTAGCGAGGTTTTGTTGTTGTTGTTTTTTTACCTTTTTGTTTTTTTCCCCTTTTGCTTTTTGCTCCTTGAGGGCAGGAACTATTTTCTATTTTCTTTGTCTGAGCCAGAAAAAAAATGCTTGATCCACAGTAAGTACTTCATAAAGGTTTGCCACCTCACTAGTCTAAACCACATTGCTTTTCTTCCCCCTATAGGTCTTCAGAGTACCAATGACCATTTGTCAAATATGGGTAGGAAGGGATTACCTTAAAGGGTATGGGTTAAATTGTTGCTAAGATCCCTTCCAGCTACAAAATTCTATGATTCTATGATTCCTTGGGCTAATTCCCTCTTTCTATTATCTTCAGTTCATCCTCTCTCTGTCTCTGTCTCATTTTTGTCTCTGTATCTCTCATCTCAGTCTCTCTAGTCTCTCTTCTCTCTCTGTCTCTCATCTTTCTCTCTGTATCTCTCATCTCTCATCTCAGTCTCTCTAGTCTCTCATCTCTCTCTGTCTCTTTCTTTCCCTTGCCTCTCCTTTCTCTCTCTCTCTTATACATGTATCTATCTATCTAAAACCTATGTATATAGTACATGTAACATGTACAATACATCTATATCTCCACATCTTGTTTATACATAATTATTTTCTTATTGTCTACCCCATTTGACAGTGAACCTCTTGAGAAAAGAGATTCTTTTTGATCTTCTTTCTATCCGTAGCAAATCTGGCATCCTGTAGAAAGTTAATTATTGCTCATTGACCACTGAATATTCTCTTAAGTGCTTGGCAAATCTTCAAACATTATATTGATATAGGCAATAATGATGAGGATGACTGTAATAATTAATGTGAACCAAACACTCTCCTCAGTGCTTTATAATCATTATCTGACTTGATTATCAGAACAACCTGGGACCTAAGTGCTTTTGTTATCCCCATTTTACAGATGAAGAAACTAGGAGAAACAGAGGTGAAGTGGCTTGTTCAGGATCACACAGTGTCTGAAGCCAGAGTGGAACGCAAATGTTGCTGACTCCAGGCTTGGCCATCATATCCACTGTGCCAGGCTGAGGGAGGATGATATTCAGTTCCTCTTCCCCAGTTTCTTTTGGCCTTTCTAGCTTTGTGTTTGAATGCCTCACTTCCCAATTCTATGAGTCTTTCAGTCTTCTGATTGCTGTAATCTGGTCCCTGTGTGATAAGTGATTTTGTGCCACTCAACCTCTATAGAGCAGTAGGGCAAATAGAGAGTCGCCCACATATGGAATCATAGGATCAGAGTTATAAAGGACTTCAAAGGCAGTTGAGTCCAACCCACTTTTGAAACATATACTTCATCTACAATACTCCCTGAGAGTGATTGCCTAGCCTTCTGCTAATTGGCGAGGAACACACTTATTCCTTGGGCAGCCTATTTTCCTTTCGAACATCTCTATTGGTTATGTTTTTTTCTTTCATCAACCCAACATCTGCCTTTCTGTACTTTCAGTGCATTTAATTCAACAAGCAACATTAAGGACCTACTATGGTTCAGGCTGTGCTACCTGTTGGGGAAAATGAAAGCTGCATTTTCCTTATCTCAAGAAACTCCCTGGGGAGATACAACATGAACACAGATAAATGGAAAGAGCAGTAATTCTAGTGTCATCAGACTTACATTCAAACCCTACTGCGATAATTACAACCTAGGTGACAGTGTCCAAGACAAGATCTGTGACTTCTCTGAGCTTCTGTTCCCTCATCTATATGTAGCACATATTCTGAAGTGACTATCCCAGTTTGCCCATGTCCTGATAGGTCCCTAAAATGTGGCTACAACCAACTGTTTGTCTAGTTGTTATTGCTCATCCTTCATTTTTGAAGAGGACAGATGACATCATGATGACTTGACCCATGCACGAATTGGATTTAAGGAAGGCAGAACTGTACAAAGTCAGCAGCTTCACTTTCTCTTCCAGAGTCATTGAAGTGCAATGCCAGGACAGAAATCAAAATGATTAGCGATTTCCTGGGATGTAGTGGATGACCTCGGCATCTTCAGTGTCTGATCGAGCTCAAAGCGCTCCACAGGGCTTAGCTGTAGTTCTTCGGCTAACTTTGTGGCCATTGGAACCAACTGTTCTCATCTGCCCATGCTGCTGGGAAAAGTCTTCACACATTTACAGTAGAGAATCCTCTAAATCACTGATGGGTTTGAGGGCCTGTTTGGGGCTGCTCATTCACCTTTGGGGTCCACCTTCATCCAGCATTCACCGGTGACTCCAAGAAGCGGTAACATGCACCACAGTCACACCCTGGCAAAACCATCTCAGAAAATGGACAATCAGGGTGAGGGCAATGGACAGTCTGTCTGGTGTGATAGCTCACATCCCACCTAACCCCGGGGATATATTCCTTGTAAGTCTCCAAGGGTACATTTTTTTTTCACAGCTACCCTATGAGGTTTACTGGGTAGATACATCATTTCTATTTCACCAATGATATTAATAACCCAGGAAGTTTGTGAAGATTTAGAATTAACCTCCAGGTATTCAACTCCTATTCTACTGCACCTGGGCTCCACCCTGAGTTCTGCCTGTTAGGGTCAGACAGCTCCTGCTTGTGGGGCGCAGGGTCCTTTCACCCTTCCACAATTCCAACTGAGAGAATACAGAAGGGCTCCAAAGCACTTCTCAGAGACTTTCCCATACTTTGTGACTTCCCATCACCATCCAAACTTTGGCTTAAAGAAACTGTTAGTCTCTTTCTTCAAACTATCTCTCTCTGTCTCTGTCTCTCTCCCTCTCCTCCCTCTTCCTCTCCCTCCTTTCTCCCCTCACTCTCTCTCTTTCTCTGTCCCTACCTCCCCACCCTATCCCCTCTCTCTCTCTTTCTCTTTTTCAATTTCTCTTTCTCTCTCTCTCTCTCTCTGTCTCTCTCTCTCTCTCTCTCTCTCTCTCTCTCTCTCTCACACACACACACACACACACACACACACACACACATACACAAACACAGGAGGTCATGCAGAGCAGTGCAAAGATTGGTAAATTGGACATTGAAGGATATTTTAAATTCTCACTTTGGAAAAGACAGTTTTGCCTTTCTATGTATCCCCAGCACTTAGGCCTTGTAGTTATGGGCATTCATAACAGGTGCTTGAGAAATTCACGTTTCCTTGTGACTTGATAGTCCCTCCCTGTGTCATTTTTGATTGATCACTTTCTGATCCTTGGTTTCCTTATCTTTTTCTTTTTATTTATTTTTTTGCTGAGGCAATTTGAGTTAAGTGACTTGCCCAAGGCCACACAACTTTGAAGTGTTAAGTGTCTGAGCCTAGATTTGAACTCTGGTCCTCCTGACTTCAGGGCTGGTGCTCTGTCCACTGCACCAACTAAGTGCCAGGTTTCCTTATCTTTCAAATGAGGGCATTGACCTGGAGGTCTATCACTTCCTGCTCTAATGAAAGCTACCCAGTTACCAGACTCCCAAGAATATCCCTGCTTTGTCATACTGCTTTTCCTTGGCCCTCCAACTCTATTCTGATAATATGGTCATCTCTGCACTCTGAGGGCCTGTTTAAGGACACACACCCAGAAACCTAAGTTAGCTCTACTTTATTATTTGGTTATAATTGGCACCAAGGAGAAAGGTTAGTGTCCTTCATGAAGTTATTGGCCATAATCATGGTCTTTCCAGTTCACAGATCCATTTGTCTCCTTTTCATGGTTGGGATAATCTTTGTCTTTAATATCACGGATGTACATTTCAGTGTTGTAACATGTGGATCTCCGAGTTATTTTGATGGATGCATGAAGAGTAAAGAAGGGGAAGAAGAAAAGAAATAAGAGAAAGAGAATGGAGAAGAGGAAAAAAAGAAGAGAAAAGGAAGGAGAAAGAGGGAAGGAAAAGAAAGGAAAGGGAAAGGAAAAGAAAGGAAAGGAAAAAGGAAAAGGAAAAGGAAAGGAAAGGAAGGGAAAGAAAAAGGAAAAGGAAGAAAAGCAAAAGGGAAAGCAAAAGGGAAAGGAAAAGGGAAAGGGAAAGGGAAAGGGAAAGGGAAAGGAAAAGGGAAGGAAAAGGAGAGAGAAAGGAGAGAGAGAAAGGAGAGAAAGGAGAAAGTCAGTAATAAAATAAAACACTGAAAGAAAACCACATGATTCTGTGTGCTTTCTCCCAATTCTGCAACAACTCAAGTTTGTGCAAAACATGACTTTTCAGGATGACCAGGTCCTAACTAACTGGAATGCCTGGCTAAATAGGTATTTTGAAAACCTATACCTAAAGTAAGTCTTTTTCAAAACAATTCCAGGGAAGATGAATTCAAACAGAAAAGCAGAGATTAGCAACAGTGACAATTTTCTATCATTTGAAGCAGTAGAACACAACCTGAAAATGGATGATAATTGGGGCATAGAAGTGTCTCCAGGCTGCCTATTTTACTCTCATTTTTCCCAGAAGTATTTATATTTGATCTCATGGTGAGCAGACTAGAATTAGAGAGACATGTACTCATTCTTTGAAACAAGCAAAAAGATCCCTGGCTGGATAACCTTTGTACCGGCAACCATTTCAACCATTTGATCCAATCCTTCATGTGGGAAGTCCTACATTTGAGATGGTGAGAGGACTGAGGAAGGACAGAAGAGAATAAAGGAGATATTCTACAGCTAGATGTTAAAAAACAAGTTTATTTCAATTTTTGTGACAGCTGCTGCCTACACATTCGGCCATACTTTTTTTAAAGAGGTAGTACAATGGAGAAAATATTGGGATTTGGACACAGGTAGATGGGTTCGAATCTTGACTGAAACACTTAACAAGCTTTATCACCTGGCAAGTTACTAAACTTTGACCTTTCTGGATCTCAGTTTTCCTACCTATAAATAGAGGAGTTTTGAGTCATTGACCATTAAATTCCCATCCAACTCTAAATCTATGGTCTCATGTCTAGATGACCTTGAGGGTCCCTTTTAGCTATAGATATGATCTATTCCTGGGGGGGTGCAGTGGATAGAGCACCAGGTCCTGTTAGCCAGGATGATCTGAATTCAAATCCAGTCACAACATTAGTTGTGTGACCCTGGGCAAATCACTTTACCCTGTTTGCCTTAGTTTTCTCATCTGAGAAATGAGTTGGAGAAGGAAATGACCAACCACTCCCATGTCTTTGCCAGGAAGATCTCAATGGGATCAGGGAAAGACACAAATGAACAACAATATTATCTGCTACTAAGGCGTTGCATGACATTTGAGTAAATTACTTTCTCTACCTGGGACTCCTTTTCTCCATGGTGCTGTGATCTTATGAGTCATGTCCTGCCATGGATTCCCCAGTGGGGTTCCCCAATATCTTGGGAGGAGGGGATGGCATTCCTCATATTCTCCTAACAGTTTTGGCTGCCAGTAGCCTACAAGGCTTTCTGGAAGTGAGCACTTTCTCTCACAACATGACCAATTCACTGATTTTTTTTCAGATGACATCATTCATGTTTGTTCTTGGGTCAAATTTCTCATGTGGGATATATTGACTCCTCCTCCCACCCAGCCTTTGGACTGACTGTCCATGTCAGAAAAAAGAAAAACAAACGGATGAAAAAAGTTTCTCATCCACATTATCACATACAGCGGATGGACAAACAAATGTGTTTATGAGAACAACGATGAGGAATGGATAGTACAAAGGGACAAAAAGCCAAGTGCAGGATCCGTGTCATCTTTAGGAACAGATCCCAAATCTTCACTTTATCTTTCTTATCTAGACTGCTACATCTTTCCCCCAACACACATAGACACACAGACACATATACAAACACACATACACCCCAACGCGCATACACACATGCACACACAGGGATGCACATGTGCAATGTGCACACAGACATACATGCAATGCATACATGCACAGAGGCACATGCACAAACACACACCCCAACATGCACACACATGCACACATAGGGATGCACAGTGCAATGTGCACAAGACATACATGTAACACATACATGCACACAGACACATACACAAACACAGGCACACCCCAAACATGCATACACAATGCATACATAGGGATACACATGTGCAATGTGTACACAGAGACTCACAGGCACACATGCAACACACATGTACACACATACAGAGATACACACATAATAACACACTCTAACATGCATACACACATGCACACACAGGGATGCATGTGCATCATGTGCACACAGAGACATAAATGCAACACACATGTGCATGCATGCACAGAGGCACATACACAAACACAGACACAAACCAACATACATGCACACATGCACACACAGGGATACATGTGCACAGTGTGCACACAGAGACACACATGCAACACATGTACATACATGCACAAGCAAGGCACATAGGCATGCCTTCACAGACACGCATGCAACCCGCCCCCACATGAACAGATGTAATCACAAACAAGGCACACCTAGACACACAGACATACATGCACACACATGGATACCTGCACAGACACAAATACAATGCACACACAGACACACACATACACTTACAGACACACACATGCACAAATATAGGCACACAGATATACATGCACAGAGACACAAACACAATACACACACAGACACATGAACAAACCCAGATACACATGCACACACAAAAACAAAGGCATCAAACACACACACACACACACACACCCCTTTCAGTCTTCTTCCCTGACTGGCTTCATGGCTCTTCTATAAATAAGACATTGGGTTTTTGTGGCTCGGGCATTTTCTCGGTCTCCCTCCCTAAAATGCTCTCCATCTTCTGCTCTAAGTATTAGCCTTCCTGGATTCCATTAACTCTCAGATAAAGTCTCACCTTCTACTAGAACCCTTCTCCAACCCTTAATTCCAGCTCCTTCCTTCTTTAATCATTTCCTATTCATTCTCTATCTAGCTTATCTGGCACATGTTCATTTGTATATTTTCCCCCTGAGATTATAAATTCCCAAAGGACAGGGACTGTCTCTTGCCTCTTTTTGTATCCCTTTGTATCAGCAATACTTAGTTCAGTGACTAACACACAGTAGGTGCTTAATAAATGCTTATTGACTGACTGACTAGATGATCTCTAAGGTCCCTCCCAGCTCTTACTCTCTATTTTTATGATTTTATTATGTCAGAGCTGTAAGGAACCTTCAGAATCATTTAGTCCAACTTTGTAAGTGCAGGAACTCTCTTTCCTTTGGCTTTCAGGACCTAGCACAGTGCCTGACATGGAGTGATACTTACCAAATGCCCATTAGTTGAATGGTGACTTAACTTCCTAATTTGCAAAGGAAAGAATTGAGATCCAGGGAGGGAAAAGAATTAGCACAAAATCCCACAGCAAATTAGTCGAAAGGCACAAAACTCCCTGCTTGGTGCTCTGTTCACCACATGTGGTTGCCTCCAATGTTTTGGTACTCCACATGCATCCCATGGTCTCCTCGGTGCCCCTGAAAACTTCATTCTGCCCCACAGAGGGGCTTCACAGGCAAGAAGCTCCTGTCTATCCATTCTCCAAAGACTTACAAGTCTTTGGAGGACTATTAAAATCCCATTGGTCTCTGCTTCATTCTTGCCCAATAATCTCTTGTTGTTGAGGTTAGTTATTAGGGATGGCCTCTGTGTGTGTGTGTGTGTGTGTGTGTGTGTGTGTGTGTGTGTTGGGGGGGAATAGCAGTTGTGTCTTGCAGTGATTTCAGGAACAGGGGAGGAAGCCGGCTTTAAACACTGAGAATTCCTTCCTCCTTCTAATTGTCTTTCTGCAACTGAAGCTTCTGCATTTGACAGTTCTCTAGGGATGAACTGGAAGGATCATGTCTCATTCCTTTTTCTTCCAAAGAAGAAATTTATTTTCTTCTCCATTACAGAGACACTCCTTTAATCCTAGATATAAACCTGGAAAGACCCTCAAAAATCCCTTAGTTCAAACCGCTCATTTTGCAGCTAGGGAAACTGAGGCCCAGAGAAGTGAATTGACTTGTCCAAAGACAATAATGGCACCTACCTTCCAGGATTATTGGGAGTACGATATATCAAAAGCTTTGTAAATCTTAAAGCCCTATGTAAAACGTCCTATAATTATTATTGCCTAAGGTCTCCCAACTGCCAAATGATAAAGGATTTGAACTCAGGCCATCCGATTCCTGATATCTCCACTATGACAGACTTCCCTTTTGGAAGCAGGCAAGGATTAACATTTTCCAAAGATAGCTGGAAATACTTGCCTGAGATATCATGTGTCAGAGCCTAAATTCATGAATTGTATTAGGATATATGCTCATAGGACTTGAATTCAAATCTCAGCCCAGCTCTGTCCATGGACTTCACTTTTTTCCTGTGTAAATTGAAGAGACTGGACTCAATTCTCCAACTTAAAATGCTATGATTTTTTTTCTTTCTAGCTCCACTGAGGCAAAATCTTGTCAGTATTGAGCTTTAGAAAGAATTCATTTGTGCCTTCAGGCCAAAAACCTTCTCCCCATGCCATGTCTCTCCCTCTCTGACTCAGGGGTGGATCTTTGGTGGGGGAGGCAGGGTTATCCCCTGTTCAGTGAGCTTGCCTTGGAAAGGATTTCTCACAAGATTGTGGGGCTGCCTGAGTTCCCTGAATGTAGTGGGGAAGCTTTGGTTTTAAGTCTTTTTTAATACTACAATTGATCTGCTGACAGCTCCAACATGATAGACTGGATTAAAGCATTTTATGTGGGAGAAATATTTGGATCTTCAATGGACTTAGTTCAAGTTTTTGTAAATCTAGCAGGAAGGATCATGGGGAGACCTAGTTATGATCTGAGAAGAGAGATTTCTTCCTATGAATCGAGCACACCTAGAATTCTCCCCTGTGCATTGATGCATCTCTTGCTCATTCAATACTGTCCACAAGATCCTTCTGTGCCAAAGGGCATCTATTGCTTTCCAGAGCAGAAAACCAGCCACATTTAATTGTGCAAAACATAGCCTTCCCTGCATGGAGAAACTGAGTCTCACAGGGGAGGTGCAGCATTGGATTGAAATGTTTTTAAATGATAAGCCCCTAAAGACAGAAATATGGTGTGGTGGTGACCTGGGAGTCAGGGAATCTGACTTATTCTCAAATATAGAAAGAGCCATAACTCTGGTGATGAAAGATTCAAATCCTACCTCTGATGTTTAATTCCAGTGTCCAATGTCCAATATCCAATGATAGTATCCTTTGGCCTCAGTTTTGTAAAATGAGGCAGCATGTGAGTGAAATGAGCAGAACCAGGAGATCATTGTACATGGCAACAGCAAGATTATTTGATAATCAATTCTGATGGATGTGGCTCTCTTCAACAATGAGATGATTCAGATCAGTTCCAATTGTTTAGTGATGAAGAAAGCCGTCTACACTCAGAGAGAGGACTGTGGGAACTGAGTTTGGTTCACAACATAGCATTTTCACTCTTTTTGTTTTCTTGCATTTTATTTTGCTTCTCAATTTTTTCATGGTTTGATTTGATTTTTCTTGTGTGGTGAGATAATTGTATAAACATGTATGCATATGTTGGATTTAACATACATTTCTATTTTGTTTAATATATAATGGACTACTTGCCATCTAGGAGAGGAAATGGGGAAAGGAGGGAAAAAATTGGATCCCAAGGTTTTGCAAAGGCTAATGTTGAATAATTGTCCATGCATATGTTTTGAAAAATAAAAAAAAAACTTTAATAAAGGAAAAAAATGAGGCAGCATACAAAGTAAATCTAGTGGTATACTTGGGGAAAGGAAAACAAAGTACAAATTTTGCCTCATTGAGCAGTGTGTGATTGTGTGAAATCATTGAAACTCTCTGAGTTGTCATTCTTATATCTGGAATAAGAGAACTCAATTTAGTAACCTTTAACCAATCAGTCAATAGACATTTATTAAATCCCTACTATGTACCAGACACTGGGCTAAGAAATGGAGTTACAAAGAAAAACAACGGACAATTCCTACTCTTGGATCTCTTCTAGCTCTAAACTATATTATCCTATGATCCTATGACCTTTTCTTTGTTGTTGTTTAGACGTTCAGCCATGCCTTTCTCTTCATAACCTCATGGATCACATCACACAAGACTTTTATCAACCACTGTCTCTTAAAGTCTATCCAAGTTCATGTTCATTGCTTTCATGACACTATCAATCCATCTCATCCTCTGCCATCCCCTTCTCCTTTTGCCTTCAATCTTTCCCAACATCAGGGTCTTTTCCAATGAGCCCTGTCTCCTTATTATGTGGCCAAATAAGTTTCAGTTTCAGTATTTGATCTTCCAGAGAACAGCCTGAATTAATTTCTTCAAGTATTGACTGATTTTTATCATTTTGCCATCTGAGGGACTCTTAAAAATCTTCTTCAGCAACACAATCCAAAAACATCAATTCTTATGCTCTTAGCTTTCCAACTTAGTCCAACTCTCACAGACATACATTGCTACTGGAAAAAAAAATGTAGCTTTGACTATATGGACTCTTATCAGCAAGGTGATATCTCTGCTTTTTGATATGCTGTTTTTCCAAGAAGCAAGGGTCTTTTAATTTCATACCTGTAGTTTCTGTCTGCTGTGATCTTTGAGTCCACAAATATAAAATCCGACACTTTCTATTTCTTCTCCCTCTATTTGCCAAGAAGTGATGGAACCAGTTGCCAAGATCTTAGGATTTTTTTGATGTTAAGCTTCAAGCCAACTCTTACACTCTCTTCTTACCCTCATCAAGAAGCTTTTTAATTGCTCTTCAACTTTCTGCCATCAGAGCTGTATCATCTGCATATCTGAGATTGTTGATATTTTTCCCAGCAATCTTAATTCCATCTTTTGATTCATTTAGACTAGCAGAGAATAGCAAGGAGAGATAAGAAGTTTTCTTAACAGAGCAATGCAAAGAAATAGGAAAAAACAATAAAATCAGAAAGATAGGCAATCTATCTCCTCGAGAAAATTAGAGGTTTCAAAGAAAAGTTCCATGTAATGATGGGCATGATAAAAAAATAAAGATGATAGGGATTTAACAGAAAGAAAAGAGATTAAGATGAGGTTCCAAGAATATACAAAAGAGATATCTAGATAGCACTGTGAATAGATTACCAACCCTGGATTCAGGAGGACCTGAATTAAAATCTGACCTCAGACATTTACTGGTTGTGTGTCTCTGGGCAGATCATTTAACCCCAATTGCTTCCCTGCCAAAAAGAACCATACAAGAAAGATCTTAACAACAACCGATTACCATGATGGTGTGGTTACTGATCTAAAGCCAAACATCCTATGAAAAGAAGTCAGTTGGCTCTTAGGAAGTATTGTTAACAATAAGATTAGTGGAGGTGAATGAATTGTAGCTGAGATATTTAAAGATATTTAAAGCTCTAAAAGATGTTGCTCTTAAAGTACTACGCTCGATATGGCAGCAAATTTGGAAAACTCAATAGTGGCCATGGGATTAGAAAAGATCAGTTTACATCCCAGCCCTAAAGAAGGGCAATACCAAAGAAGGTCCAAATTTCCAAAAGAAATGTGCTCATTTCACATGTTAGCAAAGTTGTACTTAAAATTCTGCAAGCTAGTCTTTAGAAATAAATAAGCCAAAGATCACCAGAAGAGCAGACTTGTTTTTAAAGAGGCAGAGGAACAAAAGAGACAGTGTTAAAATTTCCAACATTCACTGGATTATAGAAAAAGTAAGGAAGTTTCAGAAAAATAACCACTTCTTTTTCATTGAATATATTAAATATATTAAATTGAATATATTAAAGACTTTTGACTATGTGGAAAGAAATGGGAGTGCCAGATCATCTCCCTTATCTCTCAAAGAACCTGTATATGGGTCAAGAAGCAACAGTTAGAACCGAATATTGAACAACTGATTGGTTTATGTTGGAAAAGGAGTGCAACAAGATTGTAGGTTATTTTTATGACATTTATTAGATTGGATAAAATAACTCTCCTACTTTAGGACTCTATTTCATCACCTTTAAAATGAGCTTTTTGGACAAGATGATCTCCAGTGTCCTTTTCATCTTTTGATATTGTCAAAAAGTTAGAAGGTACCTGATATGTTGGTCCAAAACTTCCTTGTTTTAAGTATGAGAAAGTACAATTCTGGAGAATGACTGCAAAGGTCACGCAATTAGTGAGTGAGTAATGGAGAAGGGTGTATGAAGTATTCTAGGAAGACAAGAACCTCTGATGGGAGGGCCTTTTTCAGGGCTGCTCATCCACCTTTGGTGTCCACTTTCATTCAACTCTCATCTGGGACTCCAAGAAGTTATAGCATATGTAGTGACCATATCCTGGTAATCCTTGGCAGATGGGCAAAGCAGTTAAAGGGTAACTGAGAGACCTCAAACCTATCACTGGGTTGGGGGGGGATTACTCCAAGCATGTGAAGATTTCCTTGGTACAATGAGTGGTTGAGAACAATTTATTCCAATGGCCATGAAGGTGGCTGAAGCAGGTACTTTGAAATTTTTAGAGTTTGGTCAAACATTGAAGGCAACAAGGTTTAATTTTTGAACAAATTCCTTATTCTAATTTAATTTCAAACAATTCAAATAACTCAGTAGATATTGGTTAAATGTTTAACTGCCACTGGACACTGAAGGTGTGAACACAAGATGAAAATAGACTCTGCTCTCAAAAAACTTGCATTCTATTATTGTTGATGTGTGTCATATACACAAGGCTACTTTGGATGTCCTCTTCTTGTTATATTCAGTTAAATGATATGGGTTCACCCAAGAAGATGGGTGGGTAATTTCTGATTTTTTTTTAAAAATTAATGAATAAATAACAACTTTATTCTTTATTTATCTAGTTTAAAATTTTAATGACTAGTTCTCCTGCTAATTATGAAGCTTGGTATTTAAAAGAAACTGACACTTTGTAAATATCGAATTGTGCAATTTCTTGTGTTGATTTTATATAAACATAGGAATTGAGTAATTACCATCCCAGCCATTCATTAAAATTCAAAATTAGATAAACAATAAGCAGGAATGGTTTTGTTCATTATTATTCATATCCAAACCCTTCTCTATAATGTCCCCTGCTTTTCATATTTTCTTTTGTGCAGGATCTTTTTTCCCTCAACACAAAACAGGACTGCACAGTCTAATGATGGGCTCTTTCTTGGCTCTGCTTTTTGTTTCCCTTCTCTTCTCAGAGTTCTGGGAGCCATACCTTTGTTATATGTAGAGTGCTGCTTTTTGTTGTTTTTGAAGAGGATCAATGACATCACAGGGTGATGCTCCTGAACTGGATATAAGTGAGAAAGAATTGCACAAAATCCTCAGTCTCTCTCTCTTCCAGAGTTATCAAAGTCCAGCGGTAAGACAAGAGTCAGGACAAATGAAGATGGCCTGGGATACAGCAAATGACCTTGGAGACTTTGCTGTCTGACCAGACTCAAAGCATAAACATTGCCTGTTTCAGCCACCTTCTTGGCCATTAGACCAAATTGTTCTCATCTGCTTGTTCTGTCAGGAGAAGCCTTCCCACTCTTGGGTTACATAAACCCCTAATTCACCCATGGATGTGAGAGCTGTTGGTTACCCTCAACCTGATTTAGTCCATCTGCCAAGATGGTTTTATCTGAGTGTGGCTGCTGCACACAATACAGCTTCTTGGAGCCACAGGTGAGAGTTAGATAAAGGTGGACATCTAAGGTGAATGAGCAGCCCTGAGAAGGGCTCAGTAATACTGATGCCAGGGGTGTTACGGATCCCTGAGCACCTCATATACCCCATGTAGGCAATGATATGGTGATGGATCATACTTGGCCTGGGAGTCCAGACATCTTGAGCTGTAACATTATTCTTCTCTTGAGTAGTCATGGGATCTTGGGCAAGTTTCTTGGATCCAGTTTCCCCAGCTGTCAGATGATCATGAGCATGTTATTTAATCTCTTTGAGATCCCTTCTGACTCTGTGTTGATGATGCTTTGACCTTTGGATAACAAGATCACAGATTCATGGCTCAAAGAAACCTTCAAAGTCATTGGGTTCCCTATCTTTAGAGGGCTTCCAAAGAGAATGGATGATCATTTTTAAGGATTACTCCTTGGGGACATTTTGAATCAGGCGACTTGAGGTCCTTTCCAAGACTAAGAACCTGTGAGTCTATTGTGTCTAAGATCTGTTCTTATTCTCCAAACCTAGGAGGTTCATTTGGGGTGAGATGCGCTTAATCTCTTTGACTCTGGAAGTGAAAGATTTTGTCTTTAACACTTCCTTTACAAGGTGATGACTCCCACTTACTTATATGGCTGAGGCTTCTGACCTTTCATCTACTTTCCCCTTTAGCTTTCCTGGCCTTATCTTTCCCATTCTGTGTGGGCACATCCTTCCTTGACCTTCTGTCTATGGCTAAGAATTAGTCATCAACCATGTCATACACTGACTCATGTATTGAATTTTAAGTCCATAAAATCAAAATTCAACTTGAAAAACCAGGTGAAAGAAACAAATCCCTTTGGTTAATGAGCATCATTTCAGGGGAATCAGTGACAGGCATAAATCAGAATAAGATAATGACCCTTTAAAAAGCCCTAATCAATCCCAACCATAGAGTTAATTAAAAATTAAGGACTCTGGAAGTGCTGGCCTGGGTCAGACCCTGGTCCCCCCCCACCCCTCACCTCATTGCAATCTAGTATTCTTTGTCTCTGACACTGACATAAAAGGGAGTCGATATCAAAGACATGGTCATCCTTTCTGATGTCCAAAATCTAATTGTCCTCCCATTTTATCTGAATCTTCTTTACAAAAAAGCAAAATAACAATGATGATTAGCATTTATATAGTGCTTTAAGGTTTGCAAAGGACTTTCCAAATATTGCCTCATTTGATCCTCAGTTCTGGGAAGTAGGTACTTCTAGTATTTTAGTTTAAAGTTGAGGAAACTGAGGCAGACAGATTAACCAACTTGTCCAAGGGCACATATCAGTAAGGGCAGATTCGAGTCATTGCATCGAGTCCCATGCATTGAGGCAAGTTTTAGTTTAACATAAAACAAACAAAAGAAAAGAACTTCCTAATGAACCATCTGTCCATATCATACCCCCACTAAGATGGAATTTCTTCTCATGGAAGATAGCCTTTCCTTCCCCATACTGTCCATCAGCTCCTACTCAGAAACAACTTCCCATTAATATAAGAATTGGGAAACATGTAGTTTTCTTGGGGGTAAAGAGGATAAACAGAGGAAATGAGATTTAAAGCTGGAGGAGACGTTAGAAGCTATTTAGTACAAATCTTTCATTTTATAGAGGAGGCAACCCAGGTCTGAGAAGATAATTCACTCACCGAGGGTCACACAGCTAGTGAGTATAAGGGGCAAGTTATAAACACAAGTTTCCCTGACTCCAGGTCCAGCACTCTTTCCTTTATACCACACAAGTGTGGTTTGAGCCCCTGAAGATTTTGCTAGATGTGCTGACTTTCTGGGAATCCGGTCAGCTTTTATTTCTTTCTATATCATTTTTGTGTGATCTGTTTTTCACATATGTCTTTTCCTTCAATATCCCAACTGTCAAGTAATGAATGACCCAAGTGGATCTTCCTGGGTGAAGACTTAAAGATACTGAAATTGAGACAGACAGCCTTGTCTGCAGCTTCCTCTGGGTTGTAAATGAATTCTGCTTAAGTCCTTTCAACAAACACCTGCCATTAGAATTCCTTTGTAGTCCCCAGGAGGACCTGCGTAACATATAAGATGTATGTATGGGATGTTCCAAGAGCACTAATACCTTGCATGAGGGTTTCTTAAATCCATTTCATGGCAGTTTGTTTACTTTTAGTGTACACCTAACCTTTACCCATGGTTCCAAGAAGCTGTAACATGCCCAGTGGCCACATCCTGGTAACATCTCAGTAGATGGACTAGACCAGGTTGAAAGCAAATGAAAAACCTCAAATCTGCTGGTGAATAAAGGGGATATCTATTCTTCAAAATTTCCTCTGGATGTGCAGATGAAAATAGTTATTCTAACAATCATGAGCATGGCCAAAATAGGTACTATAGGACATTTAGAGCTTGGTCAGACATCAGAAATGTCAGGGTCATCCCAAGCCATCATCATGACTTTTGTCTTGTTGGTGGACTTCAATGTCTCTGGAGATAACTCTGCCTCACTTAAATCCAATTTACCCACAAGTCGAGATATCACCCTGTGATGTTGTTTGTCCTTTTTGAAAATGAAGAATAAACAACAACAATGTGTACATCAAAGGACAAATTGAGAAAGATCTCAAATCACCAGCCCTGAGGAGTAAAAAAAAAAAGAAATAGAAATTCTTAAAATGAGGAAAGTTGAGGAACAATGATGAAGCCAGAACTGAATTCTAATGAACACCAAGGTTATACTACTACAAGACTTTCCAGTTTCTTAGTACTTCTCTTTATTTGTTATTTTCCTTTATGGCTGTTCCTAGCAGCAAAAATTCCTAGTAAAAATGCTTTCTTCAGGTATGGAAAAAAGAGAAAATGATAGTTTGATAATGATAGCTGTTCTGTTGAATAATGACTCTGGGGGAGAGGAATTCTGGAGGAAGAAAAACACAAAGGATCAGAGATTTAGAGAACATCAAGTCTAGCTTATAGCTTAATAAAGAATGAGAGGAGGAGTGGAGATCTCAAGTTTTTCTAGATATTTAGCCAGAAAGAGGAGGATGGAGGATGATGAGGTGGTTTTTCTCTTTTTCAAATTCAACTCTTGACATATAAGCTTGATGCCATATCTTGCCTTTTTCAGAAGATTATTGTTCCCCTCCCACTATCATCCCCCTTGTTGTACTCCACTTTCTCTATTTGCCTGTTTTTTCCTAGTTGCCAATAAAGATACCCAAGATAACTCAGCCCTTAAAAGAAAATCCTCTCACCATATAATATCATTCTTATAAATACTACTTGGAACTTGAAGAAGAATAAAGAACTTTTATGATTTCCAGCTCTATTCGATGATATGCAAGTTAGATCAAGGGACGTGGATGGTAAAAGAAATATAAAACTGGAGTTTGGCAATGCATGACTATCAGTTATACAAGGAAGCAAAGGATTTGAGATCAGAAGATGATAGTGATGAGTTGACCTGGTTCCCAAAAGGATCAAGATCGAGAAGAAAGACAGTGAAGTCAGAGGAAGAATGATTGCCTGAGAAAAGATGATGTGATAAAGTGACCATAGATCATAGTGAGAGTAAAAATTAGTTTTTGAAGTAGTAAGGCATCAAGTGAGATGGAATAACGGAAGATGATGGAAGGCGGGATTTCGGGAATTATTGAACACCAAAGTGGAACACTTGTGGCTGATGGTAAGGTCAAAGAAAAGTATGTCCATTCCTGAGTGCAGTTAGAAGGGAATAGAGCAATAAACAGAACATGTGAGTTGAACAGATTGAAGAATGGAAAGTTAAGCTATTATATGGAACATTAACATCTATACAGAAGTCTTCTAGTACAGAGAAAGGACTTGGGGTAGAGACAGAAACTGTAAACAAGATCCAGAATTCATTGAGAAAGGAAGGAGAATGTCCTGTGAGTTATTAGATATAGATAACAGAATCTGGATTGGTTAAGGAAAAAATATAAGTAAAGAGAAAGCATCCTGAAGCAAAAAAATCTATTAGGAGTTATATCAACATCAGGTGTTATACTTTGAAGTAGAGATAATGGGATTTAGAGCTGGAAGAATCTTGGAGATCATCTCCTGCAGCCCCTTCATTTCATAGAAGAGGATACTGAGGTCTAGGAGGAAGTATCTTGTTCAAGGTTACATAATAAGTAAGTAGGAGAGATGAAATGCACCCACATGTCTTCTAATTTGGGGGAGGGAGTAGGCAATTGGGATCAAGTGATTTACCCAAGATCTCACAACTAGTAAATGTCCAAAGCCATACATAAACTCAAGACTCTTTTGACTCTAGGTCTGGTATTCTATCTACTAACCATCTAACTGCCCCATCCCCATGACTTCTTAGTCTCAATCTGACATACTTTCTCAAGTATTCATAGTCAAACTCATAATCAAACACAACAAACTTTCTATACAATGCAGTCTTGGACACCATACTTCTCAGCTCATTTGATCTACAACAAAACTAAACAAACAAAACTCTATAGCATAATGCCATAGGGCACGAAGAGATGGTCTTGGAATCAAGACCATTGGGTTCAAGTCTTGTTTCTGTCACATATTATTTGGATGTCTCTGTACGAATTATTTAGATTGGGAGTTACATTGGTAGAGAGAACTTCCTCCTTGGGAGTTCCTTATATCAATGAAATCAATCTGCAGATTGAGTTCAATCAACAAATAGATCTTGGATACACAATGTTTAAAACATTTAAGAGTTGCTTGTTAAGCACAGAGAGTGGGTGTCATGTCAACCCAAGCCTTTTTCTAGTGTTGTATGTGATTTAAGGAACATTCATTGTTGGTTTGCTGTGTTATATGTGGGCCCAGAATTGTGTCTGATTCTCAATCAATCCCAAAATATTTCTTCTATATTTTCCTATAACCAATTGTCCATTTTATCCAATGGTCAAGGTACTTCAATCCTCCCAAATTGGTTAAAGACTTGTTTCCATCTTATTTATACCTTTGATTGTTAAGTTGAGAAGTCTAAGTCCATTTGTCTTTAATTGGGATGGACCCACATTCTAAAAAAACCAAAAGCAAAACAAACTTTTAATCAAGTGTAAGCTCTTTGAGATCTGGTACTATTTCTTTATTGTCCCTATATCACCTGCAAATTAGATTGATCATAGGTGCCTAATAAATGTTTGTTGATACTTTCATTGACTTTAAGATGTTTAATCTTTGATCCTAAGTCTCTGAGGTCAGTCTGTATCCTGTACAACAGCCCACCTCTCTATCCTTCAGATCTGAACCTCAGCTCTCTTTGAGCCAATTTATACTCTACCTCTCATCTTTTCCCAGTAATGAGTTCTGTAGATGGATTCCCCAGGTCTATTCTTTTAGTTCCCTTACAACCACCTTCTGAAAGCCTCAATGAGGTCCCAGAACTCTACCATCCTGAGATTGGAGGAAGAAGCCCTCACTTCCCCTCTCCATCCTTTATATGGTTTTTGCCCCTTCCATCATGAGGCCCTTTGAACCCCTGTCCTTCTAAACTGGAAATCTTAGTTCTTTTGTGTAGTCTTCCTTGGGCTCTCTCTCCATCCCACTGATCCTTTGAGTTGCCCTGGCATCCGCTGCTCATCCAGAAATTCCATGGAGAGGCTCCAAACTGCCTTGACCAAAGACTGGACTTGCTTGGGTCAAGCTAGCGGGACCCCAAGGCTTCCATCAGAATGCAGCTTCCCCTTCATCTTCCCGCGAGCGAAGCTGCCTTGCTCAGTGTACCCAATGAGCGGGAATGATGTGCTTGTAATAAAGCAGCTTGATGAACCCGAACTCCATGTCCTGCTAACAATCCTCCAGGTCTCTAATTTTACATACACTCATCTGAATTGGCCGGGCACCAGAGAGGTTTCTGAGCTAACATTCTCTCTTCATTGAATGTCGAACAAAGCATGGCTATTGCAAGACACCTTGCTGGTGATAATGGACCTGGAAATTTTATTTTATTTTTTATTATTTTAAAGGATGTATTGTAGAGGAGACACGGAGCCTTTATGGCTTCCTCAGGAAAGTGTGGCCTCCATCCAGGGACAATTCATGTCCTGAATAATAATAATGATTAAAAATATTACAACTAACATTTCCATAGCATGTTAATGTTTGCAAAGCACTTTGCAAATATTAACTTACTTCATCCCCACAACAATCCTGAGGTGTAGGATCCATTTCATGGATAAGGAAACTGAGGCAGGCAGCTTTTAAGTGACTTGTTTATAGTCACATAGCTCAAATTTCTGAGAAGGATTTTAATTCAGATCTTCCTAACTTTAGGTCCAGTGTTCTATCAACTGCACCTCTCTCACTCTGAATCTTGATAAGTGCATTCTAGAGAACAATCTATAGTATCATTAAAATATTAGGCTTTGAATCAGGAATATTGATACTTGGGAGGGGAATGAGTCAGCTTGAAGAAAGAATTTACTACATGTAATATGATACCATGCATTACAATATGAAATGATATATGGTACAATATTGTATGAGATGATGATATGATATGATGTGGTGTGATATGTTTTATATTATATGCTGTTATATGTTTAATATGTTATATACCTATTTGATATATAATATATTCTATATGCACACATATACATGTATACACACATATAGAGAGATAATAAAAATATAACATAGATATGATCTATACTACTACTAGCACACTACACATGATATATGTATATACACTATTTTGTATGTGTACATATTGTGTGCATGTGTGTATATGTACACATTATTTTGTATGTGTATATATTGTATGTATGTGTGTGCATATACACACATTTTTTATGTGTACATATTGTATGCATGTGTGTATATATATGCGTATATGTGCAATTTTTTTAGCTGATCAAATAAGTGTAAGATCAGACATTTAGATATGGAAAGGAATAAAAGGTCATCTAGTCTAATCCTCTTATTTTTCCAGATGGGGAAACTGAGTAGTAGACAGTTTAAATAACTTGCCCAAGACCATACAGTTAGTAAATAACAAGAAGGACCTGAATCTATCCCAGGAGTTTTCCTGTCTTCCAAGATAGTCTTTTATTACCTAAAGGACACCCTCTTCAATTATGAATAACAGTTTTAATGAGCATCTTAGTCAACATACAGTCTTTCTTGCTTTTTGTTTATTCTTTCCATTACATTACTGTGGTAGTCAGAGGGGCTATATTGTCTCTGTATGCTGCTTATTTTACTTTATATCTGTTCATCAGAATCTTTCCATACATCTCTGTATTTATCATGGAATAGTAATAAAGTTGTCTAAATATCTTGACTATGAAACTCTTATCAGAGATATTTGATGTAGGGCTTTTTCTTTCTTTCCCAAAATGACCTTTTCCCTTTTATGCTAGATGTATTCATTTTATTTATATTTTCACTTTCATATAATCAAAATTATCCACTTCATCTTTCATAATTGGCAGTACCTTTTGTTTGGATAAGAGTACATCCTTTATCTATAACTTTGAAATTTGTATATAAATATGTGTGTATCTCTCTCTCTCTCTCTCTCTCTCTCTCTCTGTATATATATATATATATATCCTTTTTTTCAATGTTTAAATACCTAAGCTAGGGGAAAATAAATAATAAAAAGAGAATGATAAACCAATATCATTAATGAATATTGATTCCAATTTTAGTGCCTTTGAGACTGCAGTTTTCCTTATATATATTCCTTGTATATATATCTTATATGTACATAGTTGTTTGCATGTTGGTTTTCAAATCAGAGCATGGGTTCTGTCAGGGTTAAGTCTATTTTTGCTTTTTTGTGTATCCTCTGTACTTAGCACAATGTCTGGCAAGAGTAAGGGCTTGATAAATGATTGTTAGCTTAACTAGATATCATCTTTAATATTCAGCTTATTATCTGTTTTCAATTTATTGTGAACTATAAGACGTCAATATGAACCTAATTTCTGCCAGACTGTTTTCCAGTTATTTTAGAAATTCTTATCAAAAGTTTTCTGGTTTATTGAACACAGGGTTATTGAATAATAGTAAAATACTCAGTAATAGTAATAACAATAACAATAATGATAATGAGCATCTATATACAATATGGCACATATAATACCTACTATGTGCCAGGCAGTGGCCGGAACCTAATAATTGCCCCTACTTTTCAAATATTATCTCCTTTTATCCTGAGAAGCATTGGTTGGACTGGTTAATCCCAAAGATTCTTTCATGTTCTATGACATCATTAAAGTTGGCTTTGGTGACTTTTCAATGCTTCTTTGTTCTCTTCCTGGATCTCCTCAAGGTCAGACTTTCTCTTATTGGGTTAATTTTTTTTTCACTTTAACAGTGTTGTTCTGGAAACAGTACCTGCCATACAGAGGCAGCCTCCCCTCTCTCTGCATAGAGATATCCCTGTATGCAAGGGCAATTATCAGGTAGCTTACAGTGATTCTCCTGCTTCCACCTTGAATATGTTTTGGGCATGTGTGTGTGTGGTTTCCAAAGAAGGGGTATGAAAGAAAAAGTTCATCCCAGTTACTGTCATGGTGACCTTTACAGGCCGGCTGGCTGCAGACAAACATGTTTGCAATTTCTGAGGAATCTGTAGGGTGGAAAGAGGATTTGCAATAATAAGGTCTGAAACTCAGCAGGCTGGGGAAGCAGGCAGGATTGAGGATCACAGATGCTCAGTGGCTACTGCTAACTTACTGAGGCATCTGGCCCTTGCTTTGTAGCTTCTCCGAATGGTTTTGTGAGGCTTAAAGGGACTTTCCCAATTTTCTTCCTCTCTGCCATCTGTTAAAGCAATAGGATGGGCAGAGATTTGTTTTGGTTGCTATTTCTTTCAGGGTTGTGTTTGTCCATAAAGCTCCATGTTGACCCGAGGTGTAGGGGGTTCACTTACCCAAAGACTTCACCCCTTTCCTCCAATTGAGAAAGTCTTCTGTGCCCATCCCACCCCAACAGCTGAGAGGTCCCTCTCTTATGGACCTCTCCTGCCCATGTTACTTGGCTACTCCTCTGTGGCTTGAGAGTTTAGAAGTGTTGTTGGACTTAATCATTCTGTGGTATAAGGGAAGGAGACACTTACTTGCCAGGAGACCCAAAGATTACTTTGTTTCTCTGGAGTTGGTTTTCTCACTGATAAATTTGGTTGGTCAGGCTTCATGGACTTGAGAGCTCCTAGATCTATGATCTGATCAGGAAGAAAGGAATTTAGGGTTAATGAACTTTAAAGTCAGGGGAGGAACTAATGTCCAGGGAGATGAAGTCATATTTTCAAGGTCTCATAGTGAACTAATTATAATGTCAGGGCTTCCTGGACAGTATTAAGGTGACAGCATATGGGATGTTCAGGAAAGACCAGAAACTTTAATGTGAGGGCTTATTGAACCCTTTTCAGGGCTGCTCATCCACCTTTGGCGTTCACTAGATTCAAACAACTCTCACCTGTGGCTCCAAAAAGCTGTAGCAGGTTAATCGGCCATCCTGTAAAATATCTTAGCAAACAGGCTAAACCAAGTTGAGAGTCACCGGCAGGTCTCAAATCCATCAATAAATTAGACTTCCCTGGGGAAGATGGGCAGATGAGAGCAATCTGTTCCAATGGCCTAATGGGAGCTGAAGCAGATTCTATGGAGAACTTAGAGCTTGGTCAGGCTTTGAAGATGGCAATATCCATTGCATCCTGGGCCATCATTAGTCATCTTGACTTTGGTCCTGCCATTGAATTTCAATAAGGGAGAGACTGACAGCTTTGTGTAGCTCTGCCTCTCTTAAAACCAATTCAGGTATAAGTACATGATGTCATTGGTTCTCTTTAAAAACAAAGGATAATACTTATGGTGAAAAATCCTATCCATACCCAGAGAAGGAACTGATTGTGTCTGAATAGAGATTGAACCATTCTTCCTTTCTCTCTATATCTCTCTCTTTGTTTTTAACTTACTTTTTCTTGAAGGTTTCTATTTTCATAGAAATTTTTAACTTATTTTTTCTTGAAGGTTACTGTTTTCATAGAATAGGAGATCTGTATTGTCTTTCACAACTTGCATTTTTAGTATATTATATATATATATGTTTACTATATAACATATTTACACTGTATATATAGTGTATATATTATATAAGATAGATATACATATGTAAATATATAGTTGTAAAACTATGTATATCTTATCTACCCATCTAACATATATGTATATGGAGTTTGTATATATTTATTACATATATTGATAATATTAACATTTATACCATATATCTAGTATATATAGTATATAAAATAAATATATACATAGATCTAGATATATAAATATAGACATATCAATAGATATATAGAGCTCTATCAATGTCTTTATCTATTTTATATGCACATAGTTGTTTACATATTGTCTTTTCCATTAGACTATGTGCTATTTAGAGCAGGGATCACATTTTTGCCTTTTTCCACTGCTTCAAACACGATAAACACTTAATAAATGTTTATTGAATCACAAAACAATCCAGAAAGGATGAACAACAACAAGATGGCAGTGGATGTAGATATATGATTCTGGAAAATGATATTATATATGTATGAAGAGAACATACAGAGGCCACTGAAATATTTCAAAAATGGAAATGGGGAGCTAGTGCAGAGTAACTCTACTTTAATTAAGTTTGTGTTCATTTATACTAGTAACAGCTATCAAGATTATCAAAATGACTTTAAGTATGTGTTTTCTTCTAAACCTAGAGGGTGACTGTCACTCTAAAGATCCACATGGAAATAGCAGAGACCTTTCTCAAAATTTAAAAAAAAATTCTTGAAATGAAAGATTAAATTATTACAATGAGAAATTATTTGCAGCATTATTTGCCAAAGAAAACTAAATATTGGGAACCCCAAGAAACAGTCAGAATATAAAGTAAACTAGGGAGGACTAATGCTTTTTCTTTTTTTGTACTTTAAAAAAATTAGAGCTTTTTATTTTTAAAACATATGAATAAATAATTTTCAACATTCACCCTTGCAAAACCTTATGTTCCAAATTTTTTCTCCCTCCTTTCCTCCCATTCCCTTTCCTAGATGGCAAGTAATCCAATATATGTTAAACATATGCAATTCTTCTATACGTATTTCCACAATTATCATACTGCACAAAAAATCAAATGAAAAAGGGAAAAATGAGAAAGAAAACAAAAAAGAAACAACATTATCATTATGTTGTGATGCACATGCAGTTTCCTTGGTCCTCTCTCTGGGTGCAAATGGTTCTCCCCATCACAAGACTATTAGAATTGGCCTGATTCACTTCATTGGTGAAAATAGCCATCAGAGTTGATCATTGCATATTTTTGTTGTTGACATGCACAGTGATGTCCTGTTTCTGCTCACTTCACTTAGCATCAGTTCGTGTAAGTCTCTCCAGGCATTTCTGAAATCATCCTGCTGATTGTTTTGTATAGAACAATAATATTCTATAACCTTCATATACCATAGTTTATTCAGCCATTCTCCAACTGATGGGCATCCACTCAGTTTCCAGTGTCTTGCCACTACAAAAAGGGTTGCCGCAAACATTTTTGCACATGTGAGTCCCTTTCCCTCTTTTATAATATCTTTGGAATACAGACCCAGTAGAGACACTGCTGGATCAAAGAATATGCACAGTTTGATAGCTCTTTGGGCATAGTTCCAAATTGCTCTCCAGGATGATGAATCATTTCACACCTCTACCAGCAAAGTATTATTGTCCCAGTTTTCCCATATCCTTCTCCAATAATTCATCATTATCTTTTCTTGTCATCTTAGCCAATCTGAGAGGTGTGTAGTGGTAGCTCAGACTTGTCTTAATTTGTATTTCTCTGTTCAATAGTGATTTAGAGCACCTTTTCAAATGGCTAGAAACAAAACAACCCTTTTTCAAATAAACAAGAAAAAATAACCCTCATGGTGCAAAAACCATCATAAAAGGAAAAGAAAATGTAAACTCTAAGTAATTTTTACTGAAAAAAAGCTAAATATCATCTTGCCAGAATTATGCTCATGGCTATCCCCTCTCAGTTTTTCACTCTGCATTGCTTTTTCCAATAACCCATGGCAGAGTTGTTATGAAGGTGCATTGTCTCATCCCTTTTTAGTTATAAATTCTCAGTGTTGACCTTGTAGCAGGGTTTCAGGGGGAAATGGAGACTTGTGAATCAAACCAGAAACCAGGCTAGAATGTGAGGAAAAGATGTGACTATAGGAGAAATTTTTATATTAAGGAGAAAACTAGAGGTGTGCTATTTAGGATTTTTAATGATTTTTAGTTTTTTTTTTTTTTTTTTAAAGAAAGAGATGGGCAATTAACAGAAATAATGAGAAAGATAGGATGAGTGCTAACTATAAAGTTTCTTAGAGATTCCCTATCTATGTTCTGGGAAACCCTTCCCTGAACCACTTTGTGGTTAGTCATAAACTCAAGGATTAAGGACAGAAATAACAATCATAAAGGAAGATAATAACCATAATAAAAGATAACAAAATACGGAGACAGAAGAAACTTAAGAAACTTTAAGCAGATTTTCTGAAGAATGGTGATGATGATGATGCTAAAACCAGTAGAATGAGAATTTTAAAAATGGAGGGACAGAATTTAATAACCCCCAAAACCACATATAATATATACATATATAAAAGCTCTACAAAATAATATATATATATATAATAAAGTTAGGTATGAAGAAATAATGGAAGGATTTTTTAGATCATTGCGGGGAATGAATGCAATAGTCAAATGCTACAGGAAGATTGAATATATTTTTCAGAAAATACAAATGGAAAGAATCCACAGAACACCAACAAAAAGAAACTATAGGTATTATTTACTAATAAAACCACATAGGCAATCTTTAGTATGACATACAAATGAAAAAGAAAAAAAAAGCCTTTTCACATCCCATGGAAAATCAATAAGAATAATACAAATTTTCTGCTTGTTGATATAAAATTAAGGAAAGGTTAGAATATACTATGCAAAAGAAAAACTAATTGGCACCTCAAAATTATATTTTACCAAACCAAACCCAAACATGATGTAAAATAATTTAAAGGTTATTAAAGTTGAAGAATTCAAGACATTTATTCAGAAGAACCAAGAAGTGGCACAGTCCAAACTTTGCATGCTTTCTCGATTACAAACTTTGCAAAAGTGAGTGAATTTTTAGTCTTGAGTTAATACCAAAAAAATTGGTATGGGAAGGGAGACCAAAGAAGAGGGATTTTTGCTTCACATACTCAGTTTTCTCTTGGCTGCTTTTGGGTAAGTTCCCTTCCATGGGCTGCTTTCTATCAACAGCAGAAAGGTGTGGCCTTCTTTCTGCCTATTCCTTACTGAGAGTTCATGCTCCTTCCAACATTCTCAAGTTGAAAGATAGCTTTTGCTCAACATTTAGAATTAGAGGGATATCCAAATGATTTTGTTTTGAACAGATGAAGATTTTACAACCAAGGCAGAGAGCAGGACATAGGAGATCTTTGTTGGTAACTTTTGCTGAGCCAATGCACATACTATGTTGTGATGATAATGATAATAATAATGTCACATACTGGCATCCTTATTTATATACATACATAAAAGTATGTTTTTGTAGCATGTAAATATAGACACAATACACATATGTAAATGCATATATATATACATATATATATAAACCAGGAATAATTTTATATTTATATGCAGTGGTTCTAAAATATATATATGTATATAAGCTTTAGAGCAGAAACTTTTTTCACATTTTTTTTATCGGTATGACAAAGGAATCAAAGAGACTATCGCTATTATCTCTTTCAGCTTTATATCTATGATCTTATGCCTGATGGGGGAAATTCATAGTGAATCTCAAAAGGCCAATGGAAGGTTTGGAATCTAATCCTTTAAAACGAATTCACGGGAGATCTTGCATAATTGATTTGATGCTATGTATAAAGGTTTCAGGAACATTGGGGTGATAATGATATTCAGGTTAACCTAGGACACGAGGTAAACCTAGAACCTCGGAAGATAGAAGACCTGGGTTCTACCTTCTAACTCTGCTCTTCATGTTCTTATATAAAACACTTCTTTTCAATGGATCTCATAATCTAAGAGGGTCTTCTAGGTCTAAATCTATGCTTCTATGACTTCAAAGTTATCTTCTAGTCTATATATGATCTTCTGATATGTTATTAACAATAACAGTCAAGGTGGGAGAAGGATGGGATTTTGAAAATAAAAAAAAAAATTCTCCTGCAGATTTTGCAGCATGACTCTTGAGCTGGGTTAATGAGCTTCTCTAGAAATGATTGGGCCTCCTTACTGAGTGGCTCAGAATGAATGCAGCATCTCCATCACTTGGGGATGGCATCCAAAAGGAAAATCAACTGTTCTCAGTCTCTTTCCACTAATGAGCTCCAAGTGCTGGGCTCTACCACTAACTCTCTCTCCCCCCTCCCAGCCATTGTGGGAGAAAATTATGAATTTTTAAGCGTATACAGCACCCATTGTTTGTGATTACATTAGACCTTCAAAAGGAAGCAGGAACATAAATTTTGAGATGAATAGCAGTACGCGGGATGCTTGCCTCTCGGCTTGACTTCAATAACTTATCTCAATGAAGCCCCACCAGAAAGCATCTCAGGCACTCTAGCTCTCAAGAAGATGAGCTGTGAATGCAGGCAGAATTATAAGACAGAGGGGCTTTATTGCAACAGTGAACAAGCTGAAAATTACAAGGTAATGGGATGACAGCGGGAGGCCCTCCTACCCTGCCATTAGCTAACTCAGACAATGATCGTGGCAGAAGCGGGATGGGTTATGGATGTACCATAGGGCAGATGCTCATGGCATCTCCATCCTGGAACAGCCCAGAGATAATGGCCCTGGGAAAGGCAGAATCCACCTGGCTGCCAGGAGCTGTGACCCCACCTGCAGGGATTTACAGAATTCCCTGTCTTTTCTTAGCCATTTAAAAAATCTTCTAGTTGTATATATATATTTTTAGTCTTTGTATTGTGATAAAAGGGAGGGTTTCAGAAAGCTTCAGGGAAGGCTTCAAAGGGGATGTCAATCATGTCTACTGTACTGATGGAGATTCTACCACCAATCAAGGGTTGCCCATTCTCATCTTGGACATTAACCCTTAGGTAATCTTGGGCAAGTCATAGGAACATATTAAGCTTCAGTTTCCTCGTTCTCAGTTGTTCACAAAATGGGTAATTGGGATTGCGATCTTTAAGGCCTCTTCTGTGTGTGTGTATGTATTTGTGCGTGTATTTTCATGCTACCAAACTGTCTCCCTTCCCTTTGTACATCCAATTCTCAATTATCTGTGAGAATAGGGGTGGAGGAGAGCATTAATTTAAATTTTAATAACACATGCTCACCAAGTGTCTGTGATGTGACAGGCCCTTTGTAGTAAATGCCAAGAAGATAAAGACATGGCTCTTCTTTTTGGGGAGTGTCCATCATGGGATCCCTTGCTTAGGCTGCAATTGGCAGTTGAGTGCATGGTTTCACAATGTTTTCCCTCCAGATCTTTTTAACAATGTTTGCCAGACAGGATGATAAAGGGCAGATTTGTGTTTCCTCTCCTCTCTCTTCCCCAGCTGGTTCTTGTGAGTGCTGGGCTAAAGTCAGGAAGGTCTGGCCTTGAATCTCATCTCAGCCATGGGGGACGCTGAGCAAATCAACTCAACCCCCTGTACTTCAATTTTCTCATCCATAAAATGAGAAGATTAGACTCAGTGCCTTTGAAGACCTCCTCCAGTTCTAAATCTAGGACTTGATAAGAAAAAAATGATAAGGGCAAGTGAAAGTTCTACCTAATGTCAGAATCACGGAGACTAAGGTTTAGTGTGCTAGTGTCTGGTGACAACCCACTGCAGGTAGGGGCTCTATGGGATATTAGAGATGTAGGCATGATTCTCCTACTCAAGGAAATCTTAATCCTTTATAAGAGAGGGGATAGATTATAAGTAGTAGTAGTAGTGGTAGTAGTAGTAGTAGTAGTAATTGTAGTAGTAGTGGTAGTAGTGGTGGTAGTAGTAGTAGTAGTAGTAATAGTAGTAGTAGTAGTAGCAGTGGTAGTGGTGGTAGTAGTAGTAGTAGTAGTAATAGTAGTAGTAGTAGTAGCAGTGGTAGTAGTAGTAGTAGTAGTAGTAGTAGTAGTAGTAGTAAAAGTAGTAGTAGTAGTAATAGTAATAGTAGTAGTAATAGCGCAGCATCAGTGATAGTGTTGGAGATATGATGGTGGTAACAGTAGTAGTTAGTAGCAGCAATATTAGTAATTAGTAGGCGGTTGAGGTGGTGGTAATAGTAGGTGTACTAGAGTAGTAGTAGCAAAATAATAGTAGTAGTAGTGATAGTGGTGGTGATAGTACCATTAGTAGTTAGTAGGAAGACAAGAAGTAGTTGTAGTAGTAGTACTAGTAGTGTTGTTGAATTGTTGATAGTAATAATAGTAGTGATGATAGTAGTGGTGGTGATGGTAATAGTAGTATTTAGGAGGAGGAGGAGGATTACTAGCTATTGAAGTAATGGTGGTGATAATGGTAATAGAAGTAGTGGTGGTGATAGCAGTAGTATTAGTAGAAGTAGTAGAAATAATTGTTGTATTAGTGTTGGTGATGGTGGTAGTATTAATGGTAATAATAGTAAGAGTGGTAATGGTGATGATTGGCAATAATAGTAGTAGTAATGGTGGTGATGGTATTATTATTAGTAGTAGTAGGAAGAGGAGAAGTACTAGTTGTAGTAATAATGGTGGTGGTGATTATGGCAATAGAAATAGTAATGGTGGTTGTGATAGTAGTGGTGGTGATGGTAATAGGAGTAGTGGTAGTGGTGGCAATAGAAGTAGTACTAGTTAGTAGAAGTAGTAATAATTCTAGCACTGGTAGCAATGGTGGTGATGGTGGTGGTGATAGTAGTAAGTGTCATAAGAGTAGTAATAGTTAATATTTATATAGTGTCTACTATGTTTTATATTTATATATGTCTACATTGTGTTTGCCACTGTGCTAAGCATCTCATGAATATTATTTCACTTGATTCTCATAGCAACTCTAGAAGTAGGTAAAACAGGGCAATATAGGTTCAAAGGCAGAGGCATTAGCCGTACTTGTGCCAAATAACTGCCTGATTATATCTAAACAAATTCATTTGTGAGAGGAGCAGGACAAAGTGACTATAGTGGTAGCCAGGCTGGGAAGAGATAATCTGCCCCTTGTATCCTTCATCACTCAAACCAGAGTTTTATTAAAAAAAAAAAAACCTTGACAATGGGACCTTGAAAGTACTGACCTAGGGTACTCATGCTTCATACTATCAGAGAGCCAGGAGGCAAAGCATGGGGAAAGATGATCACCATGGGTATTATGGATGGTTCCCCCAGATGCTGGTGTCCAAGGATCAAAGCCTCTTGGCTCATGCTAGTTATGGCTCCAATCAAGCACTAAGGGATATATATGGTTCAAACTGCAAGAATTCAGGGAAAGAAGAGGTGATTGTGCACTGAGGGAGACAGGGATGGCTTTCTGGAGGAGGTGGGCCAGAAAAGGAAGATTTTGTTGGTGGGAAGGAGTTCAAAGCAGATGCCAAGGAGAGAAAGATGGATACAATAATTGTCACTGACTTTTTTTTTGATTCAACACAGCTTTTGAAGACTTCTCTGGCATCTACTTGATTGCTTTGAAATAGACTGGGAGCTAGGAGACTGGTCAAGCTTGGGTCCTGCCACTATCTGTGAACTGTGAATCTGTGCAAATCACATTATCTCTTGAGTCCCAGTTTTGTCTTTTGTCAAAAATAATGCATTTGGATTGAATGGGGCCTCCCTGAGGCTCCCTCCTTCACGCTTGTCCTCCTTCCTTCTTTTCTTTCTTTTCTCTTTCTTTCCTTCCTCCCTCCCTCCCTTCCTTCCTTCCTTTCTTCTTTCCTTCCATTCTTTCCTCCCTTCCTCCCACCCTTCCTCCCTTCCTCCCTCCCTTCCTTCTTTCCTCCCATTCCTTCCTTCCTTCCTTCCTTTCTTCCTTCCTTCTTTCCTTCCTTCCTTCCTTTCTTCCTTCCTTTCTTCCTTCCATTCTTTCCTTCTTTCTTCCTTCCTTTCTTTCCTTCTTTCTTCCTTTCTTTCTTTCCTTCTTTTTTCTTTCTTTCTTTCTTTTTTTTCCTTCCTTCTTTTCTTTTTCTTTCTTTCTTTATTCTCCATCTCTTTCACCCTCTTTTCCTTTCTTCCCTTCCTCTTTCTTTCTTTTCCTTCCTTTCTATTGTATTTGCATATCCAGCACCTGGTACCGAAGCAGGTAATAAACACTTACTGATTAATTGACCTGAACTTGAATGTCATCTCTTGAATGACACTTAGATTAAGAATCACTTAACCTTAGAATCTCATTCTATAAAGTAGGGGCTTGGGCTAGATGACCCCCTACATTTTTTCTTCAGCTCTAGAACTTCATTCCTTGAGCTCTAGAATAAGATGCTGAGTTCCCTTCCAGTCTAACATTCCAAGATCTGTGGTTTGGAATTTTCAAGCTGATATTCAGTGCTCATAGGAGTATAACTTTGGAGTTGGAAGGGACCAGGGAGCCATTGGAGCTAATTCCCTCTTCTAACTGATGAGGAATGAACCTAAAGAAAACTTGCCTACCTAACCAGTCTGAGGCTGGACTTGAACCCACATCTTTGAGACTCATAGTAGCACACTGTCCACTACCTTGTGCTGCTAATAAGAGAGTTAACTGTGCTTCAGCACGGCACTATCCCATGGCTTGAATTTTTTTTTTTAATTTTTATTTTATTTGCATAACATATGTGTGGGTAATTCTTCAACAATAACCCTTACATAGCTTTCCGTTACAAATTTTTCCCCCCAACTCCCCACCCCTCCCCTAGATGGCAGGATATCCACTACATGTTAATTATGTTAAAA
>JAJPUD010000617.1:0-17879 GCA_023553655.1 Myrmecobius fasciatus | reverse complement strand
CCAAACGAAGCAGCCTTGCTGCTGAGCAATCCTTACTCTGCTTGCCTTTCCCAGAGATCCCCTGGTGCATGTTAATGAGAAACATTCTCAATATGTGTTTTTAACCTCATGTAAACAAGGGCTGGGCTGTCATCCAAAGTCAGAGGTGAAAAAAAAAGAAGAAAAAAAAGAAGAAAACTGTTAATTATGTAAAGAAGTAATAACAATAAAGCCTGGTGCAGCTTACAGGGGAGAAATGGCCTGTTTGCTACTTAATACCTTTATCACTTTTCAGAATAGTGACTGGAGTTAGCTGATAGAGTCAGGGGAGAGGTCCTGGCCCACAGACCTCCATCTTCACTGCAAAAAAGGAAAAAAAACATACTTCAATGGAGAGTAAGGGATGCCTTTTAATCCTTCAGTTACCTCTCTGTTGAAAGGTCCAGGAGGATGGGAGCAGCTGCAAGTGAGGGATACCCTGAGGTATGAGAAATTATAATCTGTCAAGGGGCTAGCTTGCATCATTATTTAATGCTTGTATTATCAGGCAATTCTTCTTGTGAGTCTTTCTTGGATCTTCAAGTAACCTCCTTGAAGGCAGTCTCGGGTCATGACCCTTAACGTTTTTCCAGTACTTAGTCCAGGACTGTGCATAAGGCAAGTTCTCAATAAATATTTGCTGGGCAATAAAAGAAGGGAGTGGATGAAGACTTAGCTCATTGGAAACTCTTAGTGGAGAATTGCAAATGAAAAATAAGATGTTAATGGCACTAAAAATGGTATAGGAGTTTGAATAGAGTGATGCTGGCTTCATATTCTATATCTGACACTTACTAACTGTGGGACCGTGGGCAAATCATTAGTCTCACTAAACCGCAGTTTCCCCATCTATGAAATGAGGTTAAAAAGCCTAAGAGTATTTTCTTCACAATCAATCAGTCATTTAGCAAGCATTTATGTCCCAGGCTTTGCAGTAATTATGGGGATATGAGGACAAAACAGGCAAAAAATACAGGAATAAAAGATATCTTCAGTATAAGTAGAAGGCAATCTCAAAAGGAAAGCATTAGGATTGGAGCCACCAGAAAAGGCCTCCAGAAAAAAAGTAGTCTGGAAGGAAGCAAAGGAAGATAGGAGTTGGAAATGATGGTTTCTTCCTTCTTCTTCTCTTCCTCCTTTCTCCCTCCCTCCCTCTCTTATTCTTTCTTTCTTTTTCTTTTTTTCTTTTTCTTTCTTTCCTTCTTTCTTTCTTTCTTTCTGTTTCTTTTTCTTTATTCCTATTTATCTTCTTTCCTTCCTTCCTTTCACCCTTCCTTTCTTATGTCTTAATTTCTTTCTCTCTTCCTTTATTTCTCTTTTTTTACTATTTTCTTTTGTCTTTCTCTTTTCCTCTTCCCTCCCTTCTGTTTTCTCTTCTCTTCTTTTCTTTTCTCTTCTCTTCTCTTCTCTCTCTGTCTCTATCTCTCTGTCTCTGTCTGTATGTCTGTCTCTGTCTCTCTCTCACACACACACACACTATGTGCATCTTTGTCTCTCTCTCTGTGTGTTTGCCACTATCTTTCTCTGTTTGCTTGTCAGTTTCTCTGTGTGTATCTTTCTCTCTCTTTCTGTCTCAATCTCTGCCTGTCTCTCTGTGTCTATCTTTCGTCTCTGTGTCTCTGACTCTGTGTCTGTCTCTGCATCTCTGTCTCTGTGTCTCTGTGTATCTCTGTCTCTATCTCTCTGTCTCTGTCTTTGTCTCTCTCTGTCTCTGTCTTGCTCTCACTCTCTTTCTCTTCTCCTCTTCCTCATCCCTCCCTCCCTCCCTCTTCTGCCTTCTCTTTTTTCTCTCTCTCAGCTTGATAATTCCAAGTTGAATTTTCATTCAGATCCATAAGGCTCAGCCAAGAGGAATATATGTTAGAGGTGTCATTCTTCGATCTACTAATTGCTTGCCAGACTCTCTAAGTTCTAATTAAAATCATTCCGCTGGATGCTTTTATTTAATTCCTTTCAACTAGTATTTAAAGCATTTCCTGGCCAACTCTCCAAATAAAACCAAAGGATTTTGTGTGGTTCTTGGGAGACAAAAAAGGAATGAAGTCGTTTTTATTGTCTTTAAGGAGGCCACTAGGTAGGTTGCGTCTTAATGGGCTCTGTTCCCTCTCTTGCATTGGTTGACTCTTGTTTCAGGAGCAGAGCCAGCTCTCACTTTTATCTCAGGGGGAATCATGTATAATAGGCAGAGTCCTATTTTAGCCTATTTTGCTCCTCATTGTAACATCTTGTTTTCAAGTTTATCAAAATTATCCACAGTGTTCTTGTTTTACTGACATCTTCCTGCAGTCTGCTCCCATTTAGCTGGCATTCAGTCAGAGCTTCATGACTTGGAAAGAACTTTCCTCCTAGACTCTTTGGATCATGAAAATATGATCATCCCTATTTTAAGTCTAAGGAAACTGAGGCAAATAAAATGAGAAGTAATAAATGCCAGGGTTAGAAATCTAACCCAGCTTTCCTGATTTTAAATCTGGTGCCTTTTCTCCAGTGCCATCCTAATGTACCTCCTCCAGACAGTACCTCCTGAACTGATACAATGCAGAGGGCAGAGGGCTGGATTGAGAATTGTTACACCTGGGTTCATATCTTGGCCCTGCCATTTACTACCTATATGTTTTTGACCAAATCATGTCCCATCTCTGGATCTTAATTTCATCATCTGTATACAGGTAAGTCAGACTAAATGTTTTCTGAGGTGCCTTTTGCCACTTAAATTGTAAGACTTAAGACCTCTGGAACCTATTGAAAGAACCTATCGAAAAACAATGTTCAAATAGACCCAGCCATTATTGAATTGCCGGGTTTCCTGAATGCTCTTTAGATTGTGCTGGTCAGTGTGGACAGTGATCTTTCAAGATGAGATCTCCATGTCTTCAATGAAGTCTAAGTTTTGACTAACTTTCTCCCTGCCTTAGTCCACTTGAGAGAATCAAAGGAGCAACGAAGAACACATTGTGACTTATGATTGAACAGCTCCCATAGTGACACTGGACACTGGTCTGCACCATGCCCTTTCAATGAGGATCTGAGTAAATCAAGCTAAAGGTTTAGGTTAATTAGTTCTTCAAGACAATGAAATGTGCCTTTGCGACCTACAGAAAAACTTAGTGGAACATCAGGTGATCAGTTTGAGGAGCTCTGTGAATACAGAAAATTTAACAATAAGTAATATTTGCATGGTGCTTACTATAATAATCATAATAGTAATAACAATATCTACTGCTTAAATACTTCTAAAAGATTTATAAAGCAGGCTACCTATATTGTTTTTATTGATGTTCATCACAATTATGAAATAAGAGATTATTCTCATTTTACAGATAAGAAAATTGAAGTAGAGCGAGGTTGGGTGCTTGTATTTAAGATCACATAGCTAATAAGTGTGTGAAGCAAGATTGGAGTTCCTGACTACCAAGTTCCTTTATCCACTGATCCCTCAGTAGAAAATAGTGGTAATTTGCAAAAACAAAAAACTATTTCAGGGGGAGTGATCTTCCACTTCAGTATGGCCTTCACTGAGCTTGGATCCAGAGGGAATTAACTTCCTACCATCTTATCATGCAAGATTTGAGAACTCTCTCTCTCCTTTTTCTCATACTCCAAGCAAAGAACACTAGCTTAGAGGATCTCATGAGAAGCTCTGACTATATATTTGTCCTAGGCAAAATGCTGGACAGTACTGGGAAATCTAAATCATGAGTCCCATGTGATTCTTAGCCTGTGAGAAATGAGTCAACTATTCCCTAGTATTCCTGGGATACTATACATCTACACTGAACTCTTTACAATATGAGATACTCAACCAATCTATCCATACACAATTATTAAGCCCTACTATGTGCCAGGTGATGGGCTTCCCAATGTACTGGGCACTAGGTTTACAAAGGAAAAAAACTCAAATCAATCCTTACTCTCAGTGAACTTGCTTTCATATTGGGGAGACAACAAGTACATGTAAAGATATGTCTGGCATAAGGGCAAAGTTAATAAATACAAATATACACAGTATTGTTACAACTAATAGTATTATTTGTCCGTGGTTCTCTTTTTTAAATTTATTTTTTTTCCTTGGTTCTCAAAGAGGACCAGTGCCATCATGGGGTGATGTCTTAATATGGGAGAGTCAAAGAATTTAAGAGAGGCTGAATTGCACAAAATTATCAGTCTCATTGTCTCTTCAAGAGTTATCAAAGTCAAGTGGCAAGACAAAAACAAGATGACTGATGATGGCCAAGTATGCAGTGAGAGACCTTGGGGTCTTTAATCCTGGACCAAACTCTAAGTGCTCTATAGCACTTGGAGTCACCATTCAGTCACCTTCAAGGCTGTTGGAATAAATTTTTCTCATCTGCCCACTCTGTCAAGGGATATCTTCACATGGTTGGTGAAAACATCCATGAATTCACTGACATTCAAGGTAATTTGGAAAGGAAGGTTGAAGGTGCTGGTTGTTGGGGGAAAGAATTGGATGAAGATCCAGTTCTGCCTCTGATATTTCATAACTGTCTTATCTTTAGCAAATTTCTTAACTTCCCTGAGCCTTGGCTTCCTTCTGTGTAAAATTAGAATGAGTAATATTTGCATAATAATGTCTCACAAGATTATTGTTGGTAAAGTTTGCAATCAACTTGTAAGTGTGACAAAATGGGAGCTCTAATCTTATCGTCATGTTATGATTTCTCTCTTTAAAGTCTCAGTTTCTGAGTTCCTGATGTGGAATGAAAAGGGCAGAAGATCAAGGGATGATTATTTCTAGAGTTGGAAGAGCCTTTCAAGGCTATCTGATCCAATCTGATCTTCTCATATTACAAATGAAGGAAACTGAACAAATTTAACTTAACAACTTGTCCCATAACCTACAAGTGAAAGAGCTGGAATTTAAATCTAAATCCCCTGACCATTTTTATTTTATTCTTTGGTTTAAAAACTAGGACCAATCAGGTGAGGGCATTCCCTTGACCAAATGTAGATTACCACCTGGTGTGCAATTTACCATTTTAGAGAGTTGACTATGGAACTAAGAGCTAAAGTGGCTTGCCTACAGTCAAATGGCCAGTATGTGCCAATGTTGGAACTTGAACTTATACTATTCATAATAACCAATTACATTTAGGGCTGTCAGGATGGCAATGAATAGTCAAGACTCCTGGACTACTTGCTTTTGACAAGCTTTGATTGATGCAGTAAAATAGATGGTGTCCACTTAATCCTTCATAGATGGAACTTCTCTGTATCCTAAGACTTTTATTTATTTATTCATTCATTCATTCTTATATTCTTTCAACAAACATATGTGAAAAACACTACTTTCTCTCAAGGAGCTTTCATTCTACTGGGAGAAAGCTTGTACATATGTGAGGAAATACAAGAAAATTTAATGCAGAAGAAAGAACTGATCATTAGAAGTAAAAGGAAAGAAAGAATCTGAGCTGAGTTTAGAAGGAACCAAGAGTCAAAAATGAGGAGAAAGAGCATTCCAGAAATGGGGGACATTCCAGAAATGGTGGGAAGAATAGAAGGGAAGACTTTTTTTTAAAGCCTTTTATTTTCAAAACATATGCACAGATAATTTTTCAACATTGACTCTTGCATAGCCTTATGTTTCAGATTTCCCTCTCCTTTCCCCACCCCCTCTTCTAGATGGCAAACAATCCAGTACATGTTATATATGTTAAAATATATGTTAAATCCAATACGTGTAAACATATTTATAAAATTCTCTTGCTGCACAAGAAAAATCAGATCAAAAAGGAAAGTAAATGAGTAAGAAAACAAAATGCAACTGAACAACAACAAAAAGAGTGAGAATGTTACTGTGTGCTCCACATTCAGTTTTTACAGTCCTCTCTCTGGGTATAGATGGCTCTCTTCATCACAAGATCATTGGAACTGGTATCAATCATTTCATTATTGGAAGGAGTCACTTTCATCAGAATTGATCGTCATATAATATCAATGTTGCTGTGTATGATTTCCTAGTTCTGCTCATTTCACTGTTCATTCTTAGTGTCAGTTCATGTAAATCTCTCCAGGCCTCTCTAAAATCATCCTCCTGATCATTTCTTTTAGAACAATAATATTCCATGACATTCATATACCATAACTTATTCAGCCATTCTCCAATTGATGGGCATCCATTCAGTTTCCAGTTTCTAGCCACTACAAAAAGGGCTGCCACAAACATTTCTGCACATGTGGGTCCCTTTCCCTCCTTTGAGATCTCTTGGGATATAGGCCCAGTAGAAATACTGCTGAGTCAAAGGGTGTGCACAGTTTGATAACTCTTTGAGTTATCAAATTGGAGTTCCAAATTGCTCTCCAGAATGGTTGGATCCATTCACAGTTCCATCAACAATGTATCAGTGTCCCAGTTTTCCCACATCCCCTCCAACATTCATCATTATCTTTTCCTGTCATCTTAGCCAATCTGACAGGTGTGTAGTAGTATCTTAGAGTTGTTTTAATTTGAATTTCTCTGATCAATAGTGATTTAGAGCACCTTTTCATATGATTAGAAATGGTTTTAATTTCTTCATCTGAAAATTGTCTGTTCATATCCTTTGACCATTTATCAATTGGAGAATGGCTTGAATTCTTATAAATTTGAGTCAGTTCTCTACATATTTTAGAAATGAGGCCTTTATCAGAACCCTTAAATGTAAAACTGTTTTTCCTAATTTATTGCTTCAAAAGGGAAGACATTTTGATTGAAATATAGGTTTGTCTTGTCAGCTCAGTCTCCAGGGTTAGATGTGATTGTAGAAAAAGACACAAGAAATGGGTTAGGGATGAGCTTAGTGATAGTATTGTTATCCCATCATGTTTGGTTGTATCTTTGACTGACTGGGAAGGTGCTACAAGTCCTATCATGGTTTCATGCCAAAGGATGACTTAATGTGCATGTGTGAGTGAGTGAAACTGATTGGATGAACAGTCTAACAGTCCATTTTACTTTGGTCCCCTGTCATGAATGGTCACAATCAAGGTTTCGAAAAGTTGGTGCTTCAGGAAATTCTGTAATGAATTTTGACTTGCATTCTAAAAAGAGTTGATTACCTACAAGTAATCCAAAATTTCTTGAAGTTTTATATCTTGTCAACCTTTATGCTTTAGTCAAGTAGAGACAGTTTTATGGGGTGGAGGTAGGCTTAATGCCATGTTGTCATATCAGCTGGACATGATCAACACAGGATCCATTGATGAGAGCTGATCTGACAATGTCACTCCTTTGCACAAAGTGCTTCTAGGGTGGACTCTTGACTCTAAAAGAAAAGACAAATTTTGTTTTTTAAAGTCTTTCACAGTCTGCTCCAGACTATTTTTCCAGGTTTATTATATGACTCCCTTTCATGCAATCTCCATTCTTGCCAAATTGGCCCACTTGCTGTGTCTCATACACAAAATCTCACCTCCTGCCTGTGTCCCCCATGCTTGACATGTACTCTTTACTCACCCTCATGTTTTAGCATCCTTCATTCTCTACAAAGCCCAGTTTGAGGGCCACCCAATTCCTTTCCTGATTCCCACAGCTACTAGCTCTGTCTCCCAATTATTTTGTATTTATTGTATATGTATGTTGTATTGTATTATTATTGTATAATTGTTGTATATTGTATGTATGTATGTGCATATGCTGTGTGCCCCCAAGAAAATATTCTGGGCCAATGGCTTAATGCCTATTTTTTTCATCAGTAATATACTGATATATAGTATATATCATATACTATATATAGTACAATATAGTATTATAATAATACCTACCTCCTAAGCTTTTTATGAGGATCAGATGAAAAAATATTTGTAAAGTGCTTTGTAGATCCAAAAGCACTGTATAGTGTTAGATGCTGTTGTTATTAATTATTATTATAATAAAGTAAGTCCTTGAAGCAAGTTCTTTTTCTTTCTGTCTTTATATCCTTGACATACTGGCTGTCTAGCATACCAGGTATGTAGCCACTTAATAAATACTCTCTGGTTGACAAATTAATGGAGTCCATCCACATTTTGATTTTATAGATGAGGAAACTGAAGACCAGAAAGGTCATTAATATCCATAGCAAGTAAGTGGCAAAGCCAGATTTAACCAGATTATCTGACTCTGTAGGCAGGACTTTATCCAATGTGATGTCACCACCAAAGGGGTCAGTGTAACTCCTCTACAATCGGCTGCTGTTGCCCGAGAAAATTCAAATTATTCACTTTTGATCATCAACAAAGAGCTGAAAAGGGGCCTTTGAGGCAGTGTCTCCTCAAAATTTCTCATTTTTTGTTTGTGGCAGCCCTTTTTGTAGTGGCAAGAAACTGGAAACAGAGTGCTGTCCATCAGTTGGAGAATGACTGAATAAGTAAGTGATGGTGTATGAATGTTATGGAATATTATTGTTCTATAAAAAATGATCAACAGGATGATTTCAGAGAGGCCTGAAGAGACTTACATGAACTGATGCTGTGAAGTGAGCAGAACCAGGAGATCGTTGGCAACATCAATATTATACGACAATCAGTTCTCATCAATGTGACTCTTTCCAATAATGAGTTGACTGAGGCCTGTTCCAGCGGCCTTGTGATGAAAAGAGCCATCTACACCCAGAGAGAGAACTGTGGGAGCTGAGTGTGGATCACAACATAACATTCCCACACTTTTTGTTGATCAATTGCATTTTATTTTCTTACTCATTTTCTTTTTTTATCTGATTTTTCATATGCAGCAAGACAATTGTATAAATATGTTTACGTATATTAGATTTAACATACATTTTAACATCTATAACATGTTGGATTGCTTTCCATCTAGGGAAGGGAGTTGGGGGAAGGAGGGGAAATTTGGAACAAAAGGCTATACAAGTATCAATGTTGAAAAATCTGTCCATATGTCTTGAAAATAAAAATCTTTAATAAAAAAAGTCAGACATGACTGAACAACAACGACAAAACCCTCGTTTTTCAGAGAAAACTGGGGTGCAGAGAAGTTAAAGCTTGTCTAAGATCACCTAAGTAGTAAATAGCCAAAGCAGAATTTGAATTCAGATCTTTAGAATCTTTCTAAATCTAGAATCTTTCCACCTTACCATGAGGCCTAATTTATAGCTCTGCTCCCCTGTATTTATTTGGATGAGCAATATTTGCCTGTCTTTCAGGGGGAAGTCTAAATAACCAGGTTAGAAAGATATCTTCAGAAAACATAAATAGTGTTAAGGAATAGATTTCTGGCCACATGCTGAGGAGGCTTCTGGATCTGTTGCTTCTGGGAGACTATGGCTTTTGCACAGGACTCATCCTCTGACTCTCCCAGCATGGGTGAGTTTCTGTGGTTTGGTTTCTGGGCTCATTCTTCCCATCCGGAATTGATAGCCCATGCTTATGGTCTTCCTGGGACAGTTAAATTGAAGCCCACGTTTTCCCCAAGTCACAGTTGCTATGGAAATAGCTACCACTGAGGAATGGGAGTAGGGAGGGGGACTGCAGGCAAGGCTTTGTCTCTGAGATGCAGTTTCATCTTTCCATTAGATCTCAAGCTTCATCAGTGTGAATCCTCCCCCTTTCCACATAGATGGCAACCCATCCATGGCTTTTCAAGCTGTATGATCCTTGTGAATATTGTTCCATAAATCCTCTCTAAAGTGCCCACCCAGGATGCTGGAGATAGTCTTCTTGTTCCTTTCATATTTCCTGGATACAAGTGTATCATGAGGGCTCTCCATGTGCCTTCCTCTGATATCAATGAACACAATGAGATATAATACAGCCTCATACCACACGGCACAGTGTAGCCCACCATGATATTATAGAACACAATAAGACCCTGCACAATAGATTACAGCATAGCATGGCTCAGCCCAACTTAACAAGCATTTATTAAGGAACTATTATGTAAAGAACACTGGGCTAAGCATCTGAGGGAAGAAGAAGCCTTAGAAAGACACAGTATCTGCCCTCAATGAACTAGGTAACACTTTGGATTAAGTACTAGCTTTGGAGTCAGGAAGAAATGAGTTCAAATTCACTCTCAGACAATTATTAGCTAGGCAACTTTGGCTAAGTTGAACCTCTGTTTGTCTCAATTTCCTTAATTATAAAGTGGAGATAATAAAAATGCCTGCCTCCCAGGATTGTTACAAGAATCAAATGAGATGGTATTTATGAAGCGCTTTACACAAAGTCTAGCATGCAGTTGGATTGTTATAAAATGCTAGCTATTTTAACAAATGGGGCAGCTAAATGGTGGCAGTGGATTATCAAAAAAAACTCATCTTCCTGAGTAAAAAAATCTGACTTTAGAAACACACTAACTGTATGACCCTAGACAAGTCACTTAACCATGTTTTGCCTCAGTTTCTTCATCTGTAAAATGAGCTGGAGAAGGAAATGGCAAACCACTCCATTATCTCTGCCAAGAAAACCCCAAATAGGGTCACAAAGAATTAGGCATGACGGAAATGACTGAACAACAACAAATTTTAACTAGCTTCATAATCTACCAACTCATATCTAAAGTTGGAAAGAATCTCATACTCATCTTTTTTTAATGTAATATTGATATAAAGAGGTCCAATTATCATTATAGTTCATTTTTAAATCCACATAGAAATAGCAAAGTTAACCATCCTATTGTTCTATTGTTGATGTCTTATGGAATCATTGTGCAAGTGGATAAAAGTCTTTTGAAATCAAAATAGGAATTAGTGAAGCATTTCCTTTGAGTCTGGCTCAGTGTTCAACTCAGTAGACACAAAACCCAAAGGAAAACAGTGTCCACCCTCAGGGAGCTTAGTATTCTAAAGGATAAAAAGCAAGTCAATCACATGTATATATATATAGGTATATATGACACATACAAATACAAAACAAGGACATTTTGTGAGCAGGGAAGCTCTAGTAGCTGAGCAGTAGAGGATGTTTTCAAGAATTTGAATGGAACACATTGGGCTATTATAGCATGATGTTGGAGACAGAACAATAAATTCAGAATTAGTCAGATCTGGTTTAAATCCCACTTCTGACACACAATATGATCTTGGACAAAGCATTCGACTACACGAGTGTTTTATGCAACTTTCTATGAAAGTAAGTGGCCAAGTAGGTTCTGATATGCATTGAGGAGGGTCTCCATTATCATCTGGGAATTTCTATAATAGTAGAATCACAGATCCAGTCCTTAGTCTTAGATATATGTTCTACATAATATGTATTATAGATGTGTGTGATTCTTTTTCATGGAATATAGTAACTATTATAAGTTCAAGAGGTTGAAAAGTGGAGGAAAATCAGTCCATTATGCTTACTATTTTGTCTAGATAATAATGTCCTTCTAAAAACAGCTTTGGTTTTTTTAAAGATAAATGTGTCAGTCATTTTGTTATCATGTAAGAAATGGCTCTAGATAGTTTCACTCCAATCAATTTAATGAATATTAATTAAGCACCTACTATGTTCAAGGCACTAGAGATTGCAACACAAGAATGAATCACTCCTAGTCCTCATAAAACCTAAACTTACTTTATTTTTTAACAGGGAATTTGAGAGAGGGAAGGAATACAACAAGCATACTGATAAATACATTTATATTATATACTAGGTCATGAAAAAGTAATTTTACGACTAAGGAAACCTGGGAGGATCAAGATAGAATGCATACTTGAAATTACCTTCCATGTTTTTCTCCATTAGACTGTAAACTCCATGAGGGCAGGTTGCATTATTTGCCTTTCTCTGGAGTTCCGCTCAGCCCTTAGCAGTGCATGACACAGATTGAACACTTATTAAATGATTTCTGATGGATTGATTGAAATATGCTTTAGTGAAAATTAAAGATTATAATCATGTGGACAAAGAGCAGTGAGCAGAAGCTTTTTTTCAGCTTAGCCTTAGAAAGATGCTAATGTCCTCAATCTTTATTGTATGAATGGCTATCTGGAAACATTAAACACACACACCTTATAAAATTTGATCTTTGAATAGCAATTCCTTAATTTATTAAAGATCTTATGGGAGTCGAAAGAAGAGTTTGGATATAACTTTGGGTTGATATGTTAAATAGCTGTTGACTTAACATCCCTTTCCTTTATTACTTCGAAATGTGTGCAAATAGGAAAAATCACCAACTTCTAATAATTGTCATTCATTTTAATACTTTGTGCCATGGAGAACAGAGCCATAATTCAGTGTATCCAAAGTTAAGAGAATGTGTACAGTTATCTGTGCATTAAATCTACCCCAAGAGAAATTTTATATTTTGCATCTGCAAGGTAAAGAAACACATAGTTAGTGGCCCAACCAGACTCAAGCAATATCTCCTTTTCAATCTGGCTACTTCTATCTCCCAGGGAGCTACTGAATCAAACTGAATTCCCCCAAGTACTTTGGGTCTTTTATGTTTGTTTCGCTAGGCTAGTTCTGGTTCTTTCTCATAGCAGAGCTGGTAAATGAGAGGCCACCTGAGAAGCAATTAAACCAGGCCAGACCATCTTTCCTGTTCATTTCATCCTGCCTTAAATCCTCTATGCATCCAATGAACTGGGAAGAACTCATGGTGCTTTATGTTGATTGCTTCAGTAGGGGTCAGTGCCTAATGAGATGGATACTTATGTGTGACCCCCAACAAGATGACTGCAAATGAAGAGAGAAGAGGACTTGTGGGGCTCATTCTCAGTGTTGCCTGAGGAATCAGAGGCTGGAAGGAATGGCATTGAGCTGGTAGAAATGCCAGTTCTCACAGGCTTGTTGGAACTGCAGGGTATGGTCACATCCTGCCTACAATAGGCCAAATGCCCAGTGGCTGAAAAACTAGAAATGTAACAGTGAATCCCTTCTTTTAAATAGATCCAAAGACCAATAGTAGCCACTATATAAAAATGTCAGTGCCAGTGTTTACATGCAACATTTATCCAACTTTGTTGTTTATTTCCATTGGGGCAAATTGTGCTCTCCAGGATTTTGTGACATCCCCAGGACATTGGTTTAATTAACTCCTCTATTGATATCATTAGAGATAAAGACAGATTCTGGATCTATGATTTTCTTGGTCCAGAGTCCTCCCACGTGAAGAAACTTCCTTTACTAGTGCAGGTCAACACCTTCTCTGAAACATAAAGTTTCAGTGATTTGCCCAGTCTCATATATATGTGTGTGTGTGTGTGTGTGTGTGTGTGTGTGTGTGTGTGTGTATTTATATATATATACCTCTGATATATATCAGAGGCAATCCTTGAACCTAAGTGTTCTTGGCTTTGATGCCAGCTCTCTAATCACTATGCCATATCATCTCTTTTTATATACCATCAAGAACTGGAAAGTGAATGTGAGGTTCCCATCTTTTAAATCAAAATATTTAATTACTCTTCCTGATCTCAGTAAATTTAACTCAATTTAACAACCACATATTGAGCACTTGTTATGTACATAGCTCATCAACAGGAGGTGAGGACACAGTGACTAAAAAGATGATCTAGTGTTTTTCTTTCCCTCAAACTTGAATTCAATTGGATAAGGGGGTTGAGACAATATAATATATAGTTTAGTTAGTATACTTTGATAACAGTATAAATTAATGGATGGGGGCGGGGAGTGGCAAAGGAGGAATCTAAGTAAAATGCAGTAGGAAAATGTGAGGAGATGGTGAACACCATTATCTGGTGGAATATAAGAAGGCTCCATGGAAGAGGAGACATTGGTACTTTGTGTTGGAGTTGTAGATGGAGATAAGTTGGAGTTGAAATGAGAAAGAAATATATTTGAAGTTAGAAGGGATCTCACAATTGAACTGGTCCAATTCTTTCATTTTACAGATAAGGAAAATGAGGGCCACTGAGGTTAAATTACTTCCCCGATGCCACACAGATAGTGAGCATCAGGCAGCAAGATTTGAACCAAGAGTTACTGTTCCTTCATAATGGAAGTTCAGAAGTGTTGGATTTCTTCAAGTCACACAGCTAGCAAGATCCGAGATCTCTTGCCTCCAGATTTAGTTATTGTTCTTGCTCAGAAAAAAAGAAGCTGGACTCAAAGGAAGACTAAGAGAAAGAGCAGATAAATATTGCTCTGCTCCTTTCCCTTGTCTGAGTGTGTGCTTAGTTTTTTAGTAAGGAAAGTAGATGGGAAATACGGCAAGGTTGCATTCCTTCACTGATTGACTGCATGTCTTTGGGGAAATTGCTTAATTTGCCAATCCCTCAGTTTCCCCATTTGCAACAATAACATTTAATTGTCTGAAAGGTACTTGGAGAACTTTGAAGGGAAGGCACTGCATAAAAGCAAATTATTCTCATTATCCTTTCGGGGAATTTTCCTCTGGCATCCTGGCAGCCCGAGCCAGAGATGTTCGCGATTGATGTGACCTGAGAGAGCAGTAAAAGGCAAAGATGTTGGGAAGTAATTTGGGCTGCCTATAGAAAAGAGATGAGAAGATGGCAGTTTGCTGGGTCTTGTTTAATTGACTGCTCCTCCTGTTTGAGAGGGGAAAAGAAAAATTGGTAAGAGGCACTGACTGACATGAATAGAGAGACCAGGACATGCCAGCATGAGGAGACCGGGCAAGAAATGGACTTTAAAAAGATTCCTTTGCAAGAGACATGGCAGTGCTAAAGACTAACTGGCTGCTCAGTTTTCCACCTGGGCTCTGCTCCCTGGTAGGGAGATGGGCCTCCAGATGTTTTCCAAATTTACAAAAAATAGGAAATCATAAACAGCATCTAGGTGAAAATTTTTTGAGGTTGTTCTAATTCCTTTTTCTCCAGCACCCAAGGATTCTAAAATGGGTTCAGAATCATGCTCAAGGAGATGGTACACAGGAGGCTGGTCCCAATAAGTGCTTGTTGACAAATGGTGCATCCCCTGGGCAGGAGGCATTTATTAAGCACCTACTAGGTGCCAGGAGGTATGCTAAGCACTTTACAAATATCCCCCATCAGAATGTGGCTCTAGAGTTGGGAAGAAGAGTGACAGATTGTTACCAAAGAGGGATAACTTGTAATAAAAAGCAAACTCAGAGGGTGTATTGCATTGGGAGAGTCCTAGTACCCAGGCCTAGCAAGGTGTTGGGCCTTTTGTATTCTATTCTTACTAGCTGTGTGACCCTGGGCAGATGACTTTATCTCTGTCTGCTTTGGTTTCCTCAACTATAGAAAGAGGATAATACTAGCATCTACCTCCCAGAGCTGATGTTGAGGATCAAAAGAGATGATATTTGTAAAGTACTTTGCAAGGTGCTTGGCATGCAGCAGGTACTTAATAAATGCTTGTTTCCTATCTGCTTTACTTCCTTCATGGACTTCAGTTTAAGAAGACCTGAACTAGAAGCTTTTACTTGAGCTCCATATTAAAGAAGGCTAAGGATTCTAAAAGGTGAATAAGGAGTTCTTTGCTGGGAAGATCTGAATTCATATCCTTCCTCTGACATCAGTCATGAGGCTCTGGAAGGGTCATTTCATCTCTCAATGGCCCAGGCAACTTTCTGAGATTATAAATGGCAGGTTGGATGCAGTTCTGCATTAGTAGAGGGAGTTTCTCTACCGGGGATTCCTTTTGCTATTAAATTGTAAATTTGGTCCCAAAGTTGCTTAGGTGGAGAGCATATAAAGAAAGCAAGATGGTGACAGTCTTTGTAACAATAAATGAATAAAGGGATGGGTGAGTAGGTGGAATGAATGAAGTGTGGCCACTTAAAATGGAAAAGGAAAAACTTGGAGGAATGTCAACAGGAATTTGAAGTGCTACTATGGGATGACGTGATAAAAATGAATTTGTAACTTGAAATGCAGAGTGGTGGATAGGAGTCTGGATTTGGGGCTAGATCATTGCTTCTTAAACTTTTTCTACTCATGACACTTTTCACCTGAGAAATTTTCACATAACTCTGGGTTTGTAGGTATATAAAAATGGTATAGATATCAAACATTTACTGACAACAAATCATAATTTTATGACCCCCACATTCAGTTACATGACCCAATGTGGGGTTATGATCCAAAGTTTTAGAAGCTTTGGGCTCGATGACCTGGGTTCAAATCCCAGTTTTGTTTCTTAACCATATGGATATTATTTCCTTTCTCTTATTTTCCATTTCCCTCATTTATAAGATGAGGGAGTTGGATTAGTCAGTATCTATAACCATTTTTTTAGCCTTGATGTTGAGCAAGTTCAAGAAAATGTCCCTGAACCCTAAAATTTTGTACAGAAAAGTATGGGTTTTGAATCCTCCAGGATCTTATAGTCAAATCAGCAATCTGGGAATCACAAACTTTGGGAGTTGCTTTCTGGATAATCCCACATCTAAGAGTTTCCAAGTTTAAATATCCCAACAGTGGGCATAATTTGATTTTACTTTGATAATATGAAAAAGAAACTAAAGGTGGAAAGGGGATCATACTGGAAAAAGATTAAAAAGGAGGGAAAAATAAGGTAAAATCTCATGAAGAGGCACAGAAAACAATTGAGGGAAAGAAGGGAGATGGATAAGCATTGTGTGAATCTTACTCTCATCAGATTGAGCTCTAAGAGAGAATATCAGACATATTTGGTTTCATAAAGAAATTTGTCCTATCCTATGGGGAAGTGGGAGGGAAAGGGGGAAAACAAAGGGAAAGACTAATAGAAGGGAAAATAGAAGAATTAGGGGAAAGGTGCAAAAAGGGGGAGAGGTTCTAAAAGGGGGAGGACTTTCAGGGAGGTGGCCATCAAAAGCAAAATACTGAGAAAGGGGAAGGGAGAAAGGGGAAAGGAAAGAGAAAAACATAACTTTGGGTAAATAAGATGGCAGGAAGTACAAAATTATTTATTTTAACTGTGAATGTGAATGGGATGAACTTTCCCATAAAATGGGAAGTGGATAGCAGACTGGATTAAAAGCCAGAATCCTACAATATGTTGTTTACAAGAAACACATCTAAAGCATAGAGACACATACAGGGTGAAGGTAAAAGGCTGGATCAGAATCTATTATGCTTCAGGTGAACAAAAAAAAAAAAAAAAAAGCAGGAGTAGCAATCCTTATCTCAGATCAAGTAAAAGCAAAGATAGATCTAATTAAAAGAGATAAGGAAGAAAACTATATCTTACTAAAGGGTGCCATAAATAATGAAACAATATTAATACTAAATGTACATGCATCAAATGCTGTAGCATCCAAATTCCTAGAGAAGTTAAGAGAGATGGAAGAAGAAATAGACAGCAAAACTATACTAGTGGGGGAACTCAACCTTGCTCTATCAGAATTAGATAAATCAAGCCACAAAATAAATAAGAAAGAAGTTAAGTACGTAAACAAAATGCTAGAAAAGTAAGGTATGATAGACTTTTGAAGAAAATTGAATGGAAACAGAAAAGAATTTACTTTTTCTCAGCAGTTCATGGAAGTTATACAAAAATTGACCATGTGTTAGGGCATAAAAGCCTCCAAATCAACTGCAGAAAAGGCAGAAATAGTAAATGCATCGTTTTCAGATCATGATGCAATAAAAATCACATGCAATATAAGGCCAAGTGAAAATAGACCAAAAGTTAATTGGAAATTAAATAATATAATCCTAAAGAATGAATGGGTGAAATAGAAAATCATAGACACAGTCAATAATTTCATCCAGGAGAATGACAATAATGAGACAACATAGCAAAATTTGTGAGATACAACCAAAGCGGTTATAAGGAGTAGTTTTATATCTCTAGATGCTTACTTGCATAAAATATGGAAAGAGAAGATCAAGGAATTGGGCTTGCAACTAAAAACAAATTAAAAATGCTCAATTAATTACCAAATTGAAAATTCTAACAATAAAAGGGGAAATTAATAAAATTGAAAATAAGAAAACTATTGAATTAATAAATAAAACTAAGAGTTGGTTTTATGAAAAAACCAACAAAATAGATAA
>JAJPUD010000616.1:583133-630510 GCA_023553655.1 Myrmecobius fasciatus | reverse complement strand
AAAGGTGAAATCAATAGGTATTGGCAACAGCTTGAATATGGGGAATGAGAGATAGTGAGGAAAGGTAATGCATCTAGGTTGTGAGCCTGAGGAACTATAAGCAGAAGACGTAGAAGTGAGGGGGAGAAAGAGAGGAAAATAGTTAAATTCCACTTTGAACATTTTTGAGTTAAGATGACTAGTGAACATTCAGTTTGAGGTGTCAAAGGCAATTGATGATGAGAGATTGGAGATTGGCAGAAAGGTTGGAGAGTAGAAGTAGATTTAAGAATCATCAGCATAGAGATGGGAATGAAATTGATAGGAGTTGATGAAATCACCAAATGAAGTAGAATAGAGGGAGAAGAAAAGAAGGCCCCAAAATAGACCCTTGAAGAACACATGGTTAGAGGAAGTGATCTGGAAAAGGATCCAGCAAAGAGACAGGAAATGAGTAGTTAGCTAGATAGGAGGAGAACAGGAGAAAGTGGTGGCCCAAAAACCTAGAGAGAAGGTATAATCAATCACAAGGTTGCAGAGAAGTTGGAGAAAAGGCCATTGGATTTGGCAGCTAAGAGATTAGTAATTTTGAAGAGAATTTGGTGGAATGATGAAGTCAGAAGTCTTTTCCTAGGAGATATTTCATATTTTCTTCTATTTTTTCATTTTTTGTTGTTTTTGTTTGACTGATTCTTGAAGTCTTATTGAGTCATTCATTTGCATTTGTTCAGTTCTTATTTTTAATGTGTTGTTTTCTTCAGTTACCTTTTTTAGCTCCTTTTGTAACTGGCCAATTTGTTCAGTGCATACTTTTTCCACTTCACCAATTTTGTTTTTCAATAAATTGGTGTCTTTTTCATATCTCTTTTGCAGGGCATTATATCCTTCTTGCACTGATCTCAGTTCATTTCCCCATTTATCATCCAGCTCTCTTTTGAGATTCTTTATGCAATCTTCCAGGAAGGCCTTGTGGAAGGGGGACCAGGTTATATCTCCCTTGATGGCTTCCTCTGGAATTGCTTTGCCTATAGGAGCCTCAGGATCTGGGGTCTCCCCTTCTTTCTTTTGATAAAAGCTGTCTATGGTGAGAGCTCTCTTCTGCTTCTTACTCATTTTTTAGAAAGCTTGGGGTCTGTTTAAGGCTAGAGAAGCTGAGGCTGCAGTAGTTTTCCCTGGGGCAATTCCACTAATTAACTTCCAGTGCTGGGCCGGTAGGGCTAGGACTTTGCCCAATTTACTCCTTTTAAAAAGGCAAATCTGCCAGAACACCTGCCCCCAATCAAGGCAGAGTGTCCCGAGTACCTCAGATACTCCCTAGGTGTTTGGAGTTTTTGCCACGAGGAGATGAGTCCCACCCAGTTCTCTGCCCTCGGTTCCGGAGCTGTGCCAAGCAAACTGCTTACCCTGCTGCCCGACTGAAACAACCTGTTACAAAGTTCTTCAGAGGTAACTGCAAGCAGAGTTTCTTAGTCCAAATATTTTTGGATTCGTTGCTTAAAGATCAGTTCAGAGGCTTATTTTATTGTTGATTTGAAAGAAGGTCAGAGGAGGAAACAGAGAGTCAGCATCTTCACTTTGCCATCTTTTCTCCGGAAGCCTGAAGTCAGAAGTCTTATAAGGAGTTAAGAAAAGACAAGAGAGAGAAAGTGAAGGTACCTGTTGTAGATTTTTCAAGGAGTTTAGCTACAAAAGGAAAGAAAGAATATAGGAAAATTGTGGGAATGAAAGGATCAAAAGAGATTTTTTTCAAGATGGGAGAGATATGGGCATGTTAGTAGGAAATGATCCATAGACAAGAATAGACTGAAAAAAAGTGAGAGAGTTCAGTGATGATAGAGGAGACAGGCTTTTGGAGGAGGCAGGATAGATCAGGATTGCTTGAACTAATGGGAAGGATCATGAACCTGGTAGTTAACTTGTTAGGAAAGAGAAAAATTTTGAGGTTCATAGATTTAAACACCAAAAATTTGTTCATTAGAGAGTGAATTTTTTTTAAAAAAAACAGGGGTGTTTGCTGAGTGATGATATCGGAGTGGGAGGTGGGAGGGAGGATCTGAAAGTGGCAAGATTGTGCCGGGAAGTATGAGAGAAGAAGCAGCTAATCTTGGAGAAAATGCTAAGAGATATGGGACCTTCAGAAAAAAACTAGATTTCAGTGCCTGCCTCAAGTTGAAAGGAAAATGACAGGGGTATACTGGGGTGAAAGGAAATTTGTCAAAAAAAAAAAAAGAGAGAGAGATTTTCAATGGGCTAAGGAGAATACAGACTGGGAAGAGAAAGGATTGCAGGTAAATAGAACTGAAAGTTCAGCCTCTTCATTTCACTAATGAGGAAACCAAAGCTCAAGGAAATTAAGTGACCTTGGCAAAGGACATAAAGTAGTTACAGTCTGAGGTACAGCTCCCACTCGATGTTGAGATCTACAGATCAAGTACTAGCTGCCCTTCCCTAATTACTGTTTTGCCTTGAAATCCTTCTACCTTAATGTTCTTTTTTAAAAATTTGTTTAATATTTTTATTATCCCCAGTTACATGTAAAACATTTTTTAACATTTGCTTTTAAAATTTTGAGTTTCTGATTCTCCCCCTTTCTCTCCATACTCCTCATTGAGAAAGCCATGCAAAATATTTCCATAAAAGTCATTTTCACACCTCAGTGTTCTTATGATTGGGATAAATTTTTATTTCTGAACTCTTCTAGTTCCTAACCTCCCTACCTTCTTCACCCCTACTTCACCTCATCCTCAGCCTTCTTATTCACCTTTCCTAGGACCTAGTACCTCCTACTAAGACAGAACCATTTAAAATACTTTTTTTGAGGCAACTGGGATTAAGTAACTTGCCTAGGTCACACAGTCAATAAGTATCTGAGACTATATTTGTACTCAGGTCCTCTTGACTCTAGGGTCATTGCTCCATCACTGTGCCACATAGCTGCATCCAGTTAAAATACTTTCAACAGACTCAGAATAAAACTTTTACCTATTTTGGAGAAATCTCAGTTCTTGGTCAACTTTTTTGGTAATTAACACATGGCTATAACCATATTGGCATCTTGGAACCCTTGTCCATTTTAGACATCAGAGTAACCTTGACTTTTGGGGAATGGAAAAAGACATCATCCACTAAGCTCCAACTACCCTTTGTCCTACTAGTGACAGACCTCATGTCGTTATTTGTCCTCTAATTCTCATTCTCAGACTGCCATGACATCAGGCAGCTGATACCATGACATTCAAGCGAATTGGATTTGGGCAAGGGAGGACTTTGGAAGTCACCGATAACCATGACATAACCAATCACCAGATGCTAAAAACTCTAGCAGCACTACTGTTGAACTGTCCTTTCTCATCACAGTGACAGGTGTAACCATCAGGAGTAATTTCTCTCTGGAAATTAGTAGCAGTAGACCTCTAAGAATAATTTCTAGAAAGAATTTGTTAATAGCAAAAGAAATTACCAGTTTTCTGTAGCATATGAATTTACCTATATTTGTTTATTTATTTATACTTATGAATGGAGAATTAACTAATAGAGTTCCTTCTTTGCTCTCTTTCCTCCTCACATTGACTCCATTCTGCTGCACTTTAATTTTGGGACTTCCCTCCAAAGACCAGATGCAAGTGAAGGATTAGCACTTAGCAAATCCAGTGATTTATCTGACTGAATGTGTAAAGGTCAGATGGCTTGGCTTTTAATAAGGGAAGATTTTGTTTATTTTTTCACTACAAGAAGTGGGTGAGATGATTTTTTCAATTTCAATCTTTAGTTGCCTGATTACAGGGATAATTATCTGCCCAATATACCTTCCAAGGTTAATATGAGGATCCATAGCAGCTATAGCTACAAGGAACTTTAAAGGGCTTATTAAATTTCTTCCACACACAACCCCTTTTGGTCTAAGAAATTTTTATGTGACCCCAGGTATGTGGGTATATTAAATAGGTATACAAATCAAACATTTACTGATAATAAAGCATAATTTCATGCTCTCACATCCAGTAACAATACTCCATATGGGGTCTTAAACCGAAGTTTAAAAAGCCAAACTTCCTCATTTTGCAGATAAAGAAGCTTAGTTCCAGGGAAACAAAGTTGCCTTGCTTAGTAAGAGGAAAACTTATTTGTTTAAAGTAACTCATAATTCTAGAGCACAGGCTTCACTGACTCACACACAATGGCTTTTCTGCTCACTGTTTGACTTTTGACCCTTACCACTTCAGGCAGGGAAATCCTCTTCTCCAGTCTATTTGAACATAGGCTTTAAAGCTCTTTCTATTAACCATTACCTTTAAAGGGTGAAAACATTAATTCTTAAGAGGAATAGCAGTGCTCTTTAGCTAAATAACTGCCAAGCTCATCCAAATGGCTATCTCTAAGCTATGTGGTCCAATCCAGCTGGATTGTTGGATGCTAGACTCCCATCAGAGTATAACTCATAGCAGCACAGAACAAGTTCCAGCTTTAAGACATCTTACCACAAAAATTTCAAGACCTTACACAAAACAGAGGTGGTGACAGAGAACAAAAACCCTTTATAAAAACTTCACCTTTCAAAAAAAAAGAGAAATAGTTCTTTTCACTGGCGCTTTTGACTAATGATGTCATCTTGCCAGCCAATCAGGAATCAGTCAGGTGGAGCATTCTCTCCATTCCCACTTTGTGCATTTACCTTTTATTAAGTTCTCTGGCCCATCTCCCTCCTACTTCACTGGTTTAAATGAAAGTTTCTTGATTCCTAAGTGTTCATCTTTTACATCTTTTACAAATCCCCAAATTTCTCCTACCAAACAGTCCTGTTTCTGCTCCAATAATTGTATTTCAATCACACTTCTGTCTCCAAATCTTTATGTGGTCCAGCACTTAGCATAGTTCCTGGCACAAATTAGGCACTTAAATGTTAATTGACTGACTGAATTCTCATTTTCTTAGTTTTACACTCATTAATCATAAAACCTATATATGCAAGTTAAAAGGGATACACTTCACATCTCTGCCCTGAAATTCCCAACAATATCATCAGTCTCCTTAATATCCTTGAAGCTGTGTTTCTTTCCAGCCACATTTCTTTAGTTTTCAATAAATAAGAGATCTTTCTTGGTCTCTTATAACATTAAACTGTTCCCATACATTTAAGGCATTATTTCCATGTTGGAAATAATAACAAAGAGATCCAAATCCTCAGATCTATACCCCAGATCATTTTCTTGTCCAAAATATCCAAAATCCTATTTGAAAATTGTTTCTTCATAGTCATTTTTGAGCAGGATACATTAAAGTTCTTTTTCTATTGGTATTAGATATCAAAATGTTTATAGAAAACAGGGACAATATTCCACACTCTTTGATTGTATAAATCTCATCCTTTACACAAAAACATTTTCATGTCATTTTCATCATCAATTTCCCCTTGTTAAAAAAAAAAGATTCATCTTCTAATTGCAAAAAGACCTTTCAAGGTGATAAGAAGATATTGTTCTTCTGTCCAAACATATCTTCTATCAAAACTCTGCTTTCTTTATCTTGTTACAAATCCGGAGCCCAGTATTCATAAGCAGGATCAACACTCAACAGTCTATTGAAACTGATTATGGCACTCACCTGTAATTAGACCTAATGGGTATAATTTCTAGTCTGGCTGACTTCTCTGGCAGGATATTTATGGCAGGAAGTATCTGGCTAGGATCTTTGCCTGCCAGCTGAGGCTTTGAATTTAGGTTTGACAAGGGCTTCAAACGACTGAGGAGGAATAATTCTGCTGTCAGCAAGCATGGGGAACAACATTTTTAGAAGAAAATCTGTTCCCTTGGTGTGTTTATTTATAACTTAGGCCTGGAGCTTTGTACATAATATGCTTCCAGATGGTAGCAGATGCTGCCTTCAGGAACATGGCTGTCTGAAACAGATTTCAGGGAGGACTCAGAATGCTTGAGCCCCTGCTGGGACACAGCACCCTTCTTGTAACACTTTGAACCACTAATTCAAGAAAGAATGGAGTATGGTAGGCTAGTGTGATAGACATGGCCAGTATGGTTTGATCCCAAAGGGCCACTGACCTAAAAGTCTAACTAAAATGGTGACTGAGAAGTCAAGTAATATAATCAGACCATGAACAGAAATATTTGGGGCAACTGGGTAGCCTGGAGTTAAAAAGATCTGAATTCAAATCCAGATTTGGGTACCTCTTAACTGTGGGACTCTGGGCAAGTCACTTAAACTCTATTTACTTCAGTTCCTCATCTCTAAAATGGGTATACACTAGAGAAAAAATGGCAGCCTACTTGAGTATCTTTGCTAAGAAAACGACATCCAAGATGAAGTCATGATGAATCAGCCACAACTAAACAATAACAACATAGAAATGAATGTCCAGGCATATCTCTTGAACTATGGTTCTGGGTAGTTCTAGGTGGTTTAGTGAATGGAATACTGGGCCTAGAGTTGGAAAGGCTTGAGTTCAAATCTAGTAGAAGACACTTACCAGCTGGATGACTCTGAGCAAACTCTTAACCTGTTTACCTCAGTTTCCTCAACTGTAAAATGGGAATAATAATATCATTTATCTCCCATAGTTGCTGTAAGGATTAAATGAGAATAATTGTAAAGCATTTGGTACAGTGCCTAGAACATAGGAAATATTTTATAAATGTTAGCTATTATTAGATGCTACTATTAGTAGTAGTATTATTACTATCACTACTATTGTTACAGTGGCCTCGGTGGATAACAAGTTCAAATCCAGGGTTAGACACTTTCTAGCTGTGTGACCCTGGGCAGTCCCTTAACCCCATTTGCCTTAATCCACTGGAGTAGGAAATGGCCAACCACTCCAGTATCTTTTCCAAGAAAAGCTATGATCCATGAGGTCATGGAGAGTTGACATGATTGAATAACAACTATTATTACTGTTGTTGTTATTGTTATTAGGATATAGGCCCATGGAATCAATGATTGTCACATCTGGAAAATATAATTCAATCCGTATTTATTAATTACACCCTATGTGCCAGTCCCCATGTGCTAAGGACACAAGCCACAAAAGAAACAATTCCTGCTCTTACCCAATTTCCTCCCTACTGAAAGGATGTGGCATGTAAACAGATAAATAAATGTGAGATAATTTGAGGAGGAAAAGAAGCCTGATAGTTGACCAATATGGAAAGACTTTGCAGAGGGACTGAGCATTTAGCATTCCAAGAGGAAAAGGTGAAGAGGGAATCCATTCTACCCATCTGAGGAAAAGCTTAGAGGCAGGTCAAGTTTCGATGACAGCTAGTAGTTGGTTGTAACAAAGAATATAAGTGGGTGGAGGTGAAATAGTAGAAATAAGGCCATAAAGGTAGATGGGAACCAGATTGTGAAAGATTTTAAATGCAAGACTAAGGAGTTTGTATTTTTACTCTAGAGATTATAGAAAGCTGCCAAAAGAAAAAAAAAAAAGTCTGAGCAGAGGAATAACATGATTCAATCTGTGTCTTAGGAATATCAAAGCAACAGGTGTGTGAAAGACAATTTGGAGAATGAAGAAGATGAAATCAGGAAATTATTAGTAAATTATTGCCATGATTGAAACAAAAGCTGATGAGGCCCTAAATCAGAGTGGGGCAATAGGATCTAGAGCTGACATGGGTTAAAGAGCTCATCTCAACCAACCTTTTCATATTCTCATTGAAGAAATTGAGAAGCAGGAAAATTAAATAATTTGCCCAAAGTCATGTAGATAAAGTATTTTTTGAATTAAATTTGTCCAGGGTCACAGTGTCAGTGTCACTGTGTCAGAAAGTGTCAGAGGCTGGGTTTGAGTTCAGATGCTCCTGATTCCAGGGCTGGTACACTATCTACACCACCTAGCTTTCTTATACAGGAAAAGTTTGTTTCCTTCCTCCCTCTCTCCTTTCCTTCCTTCCTTCCTTCCTATCTTTTTTTCTTCCTTCCTCTCTACCTCCATTGCTACCTTTTTTCCTCCCTTTTTCTTTTTCTTTCTTTCTTCCTTCCTTCCTTTCTCTCTTTCCTTTTTTTTTTTTGGAAGAGGAGTGGTGTGTGAAGCAAAATGACTTGCCCAAAGTCACACAGCTAGTAAGTGTTAAAGTGTCTGAGTACAATTTTGAATTCAGGTCCTCCTAACTTCAGAGCTGATGCTCTATCTACTACATCCTCTAGCTGCCCTATAGGTAAAAAAATTTTTTTTTTTTTTTTTGGCTTTTTGCTGAGGAAATTGAGGTTAAGTGACTTGCCCAGGGTCACACAGCTAGGAAGTGTTAAGTGTCTGAGACCAGATTTGAACTCCGGTCCTCCTGACTTCAGGGCTGGTGCTCTATCCACTGCGCCACCTAGCTGCCCCCCTATAGGTAAAATATTAATGCAAAATTTCAATCCAGGTTTTCTGACTCCAGAGTCAGTGGTTTTTGTCAAATGAGTGATAGTTGGGGACAGATTAGAGGGATGTTCTAGTGGTAGAGTCAACAGCACTCAGCAATTAATTAGGATCACAGAATTGAAAGGAACCTCAATACCATCCAGTCTAACGCATGCCCTAAAAGGAACAATCCCTTAGACATGCCCAACAAGTGGCCATCCAGCATTTGCTTAAATACCTTCAGTGGGGAAGAATCCAGTACCTACATCCTATGAGGTTCCATTCTACTTTTGGAAAACAATGATTACCAGGAATTTCTTTTTCCTCCTATAAAGCCTAAATTTTCCAATTCATAAGTTTCAAGGTCTTCATCGGAAGCCAAGCAGACTAAGTCTAATCCCTCTTCCAGAGGACAGCTTTGAAAGTAGTTCTCATGTCCTGCTGGGTAGCAAAATGACCCAGTGGGTAGAGAGTCAGGCCTGAGTTTAAATTCGACCTCAGACATGTACTGGTTATGTGACCCTGGGCAAGTCACTTAACCGTGCCTCAGTTTTCTCATATGTAAAATGAGCTAGAAAAAGAAATAACAAACCATTCCAGTGTCTTTGCCAAGAAAATCCCAAATGAGGTCACAAAGAGTCAGACATGACCAAAACAACCGAATGTCCTTACCTTCTTCCAATTAAACAGCCAATTTCTTATACTTATCCTATTATGATATTAACTTGAAATCCTCCATCATCCTGGTTGTTTCAATATCCCTCTTAAAAGTGATGTCCTTGGCTCTCTGCAGCAATAAAATGTTTCAAACCAGTTCAAATTGTTCAGTAAAGAAGGCCATATACACCCAGAGAGTGGGACATGAGATATAGACTACAACATAACATTTTCATGCTCTATATCGATGATTGCTTGCATTGGGTTTCCTTTATTAGATTTCTTTGTTCATGTAGATACGATTGTTCTAGCACAGCAAGATAAGTATGGAAACATGTATACATATATTCGACTTGTCAAATTTTTAATGTAATTAACATGGACTTCTTGCCATCTAGGGGAGGGGAGGGGAATAGAGGGGAAAATTTGTAGCGGAAAGCTTTGTAAGGATCAATGTTGAAGAACTACCTATACATATGTTATGCAAATAAAAAGCTTTAATAAAAAATAAATACAAGTGATGTCCAGAATTGAGCATAATTCTTTTTTATTAAAGTTTTTTATTTACAAAACATATACATGGATAATTTTTCAAAAGTGACCCTTGCAAAGCCTTCTGTTCCAACTTTTTCTCTTTCCCCCCATCCCCTCCCCTAGATGGCAGTTAGTCCAATACATGTTAACCATGTTAAAATATATGACAAATCCAATATATGTATACATATTTATACAGTTATCTTGCTGTACAAGAAAAATCAAATCTACAAGAAAAAAAAACCTGAGAAGGAAAACAAAAGAGCATAATTCTTTAAATATGATCTGACTAGGGCAGAAAACAGTTAACGTTGTCAAATTCTTTATTTCTCCAGATCTTAATCTAAGATCAAATTGGGGGCTGTAGGTGGAGAGAGTTGATTGCCATATCACATTATTGATTTACTTGGGGCTTGCAGTCCACTTAAAAACCCCAGATCTTTAGAACTATATTTTCTCTATCTTGTACTTATGAATGGAAAGTATAAGAGTTGAATGGAAATGTAAGATTTTATACTTCTCTATATTGAGTTTTATATTATTAAATTCATCCCAATGTCAGTACATTTTTATCCTGTCATCCAGCATATTAATTATCCTAGCTTTGTATTATTGAAAATTTGATAAAGATGTCATTTATGTCTTTATCCAAGACATTGAAAATATGTTAAATTGAAAATACATTCAATAGCACAGGGCCAAATACTAGAGCTCTGCATTAAAGACCTACAGTCAATGATTTAGAATCATTAATGACAGCTTTGAGTCTGGCCATTTAACCAGCTCTAAATTCAATTATCCTATTGTTTAGTTCAAAGCTTCTTAAACTGTGGGTTACCACCCCATAAGGGGTTGAGTAACTGAATGGGGGGGGGGCATGACATTATGATTTATTATCAGTAAATGTTGATTTTTATACCTATTTTATATATCTGTATACCTAGGATCATGGAATTTCTCAGGCAAAAAAGGGTCCTGAGAAGAAAGGATTTGAGAAGCCCTGGTCTAGTCAATATCTATTTTCTCCACAAAAAAAAAAAAGCATGACATTTTATCAAATGATTTACTAAAAATCTAGTGTCCCAATATTTGTAGCTATTCTTTGGATTTATCCATCCAAAAACCCTGTCAAAAAAGGAAATAAAGTTTGTCCAGTATGACTAGTCTTGATGAAGTCAGTTCCTTTCTAGATATTCCCTAACTCTCTTATTACTATGAGAACTTTACCAAGAACTGAAGTCAATTTCATTAGTTTACAATTCTGATATGGTAATGGGCATTGGATTTGGGAGTGGGAGAATAAGAGATGGTACCAAGATTATAAACCTGGGTCCCTGGAAGAATGGTGGTGCCCTCAAGAGAAAGAGGGAAAGTTGAAGGAAAATATGGTTCAAAAGGAAAGATAAAATGTTCCATACTGAACCTTAGCAAGAGAAGAAGAAACTGAGACACAGAGAAGGGAAACGTTTTGCCCAGCATTATATGGCTAGTTATTCACGGAACAAGAAATAAAACTCAAGTGCTCTGAATCTTAGTCTAATGTGTCCTGTCACCTTGTAAATGAACTTCCCTTCAGCCCTACATGGACTTTGCAGGACTAAAGACTTCTAAGAAACCTCTTCTACCATTACCCATTCCTGAGGAAGAGGAGAAAGAGATTTGTAAAAGTGAGTGGAAGCCCTTTGTGGAAGTGGAAGCTTTGTTTCCTTGGAAGTACCCAAAAATAGCCTTTCTTTAATGTTTTTTTAACACTAGGTCCCCATTTCCTTCAGGCTAACAGTATAGGGATTACTCATGGGCCTAATCCTACTTCTGAGTGGAATGGGAACTTTTGATTTGCTCTGATTCTATCCTGGGTTGATTTGCCCCATTTTAGGCAACTTGGTAGCCCCCCTGCTCCCAGGGGCTCATCATATTGATCACAAACTTGGTGTAGACATATGATCAATGTAGCCCACTGGAGAACTCCTGAGCTTAAGAGATCCTCCAGCTTTAATCTCCCTTTAAAAAAAAAAAATTCCTTTCATGGAGTTGTTCTCATCCAGGAAAAAAAATAAGCATAAATAAGAAACATGTTATGATGGTATTAAAAAAAAAAAACATGCCCAACTGGTGGGGAGGGAAGTAGGGGGCTGAAAAAGACCTCTGCTTTGTATGATGAACCATTCCCTTCCAGCTCTTTCCCTTCACTTTCTTCTGCACTACCCAGCCATATCAAGGCTGATCATTAACAAAAGATGACTCTGTTTATGACCAGCACGCCCATTCCTAAAATCACCTTGTATATTTGGTTTTTGCATATATATGCCTACATGTGTATATACCTTGTGCACATATGTGTGTGCTCATGGACACAGGTGTATACATGCATGTGTATGTATGCGTTGTTTGTCCTTCGTTCTCAAGGATGACCATGATATCAGGGAGATGATGTCATAACATGCAAGTGAATTGGATTTGGGCAAGAGAAGGCTGTGAAAAATCACCAATCTCATTTTTTCCTCTGGAACCATCTGGGCCCAGTGGCCAGACATAGATCAAGATGACAAGAGATGACCTTGGATTCAGGGGGAGACTTTGGCCTTTTTACACTAAGCTTTTGATAGGTCTCAGTTTGACATTAATGTACATGTATGTAGGTGTGTATGTGTATTATATGCATATATCCATATACATATAAACATACACAGTATATTATATATGCACACCTATATATGTATGCATATGTGTATATATGCACACATGTGCATGTGCATAAACACACACATTTTTCTACTAGAATATAAGCTCTTTGGGGGGAAGACTGCTTCTCATCCAGCTGCTTAATAAATATTTGTGGGGCAGCTAGGTGGAGCAGTGAATAGAGCACCAGCCCTGAAGTCAGGAAGACCTGAGTTCAAATCTGGCCTCAGACACTTAACATGTCCTAGCTGTGTGATCCTGGGCAAGTCACTTAACCCCAATTGCCTCAGCAAAAAAAAGCGAAAATAAATAAATAAATATTTGTTGATTGATTGATCCTCACAAAAATCAGGTGAAGTAGGTACTACAAGGATCATTATTTTTCACTCTGTAGATGAAGAAACTGAAGTATATAGAAGTTAAATAATTTTCCTGTGATCACAAAGCTTTCAGTCTCCAACTACAGCTCACTATCCACTACTCTAAATGTTCCCCTCTGTGTGTTAAAGAGGAGAATTATTTCCACTGGTTTAACAAGCTTTTTTCCTTTTTCCTTAACTCCATTTCCATCCTGATGTTTTCTATGGGCTCCTACTTGACTAATCACCTCTTCCATGCTGGTATTAATCCCTATTCACTTGTGATAAAGTGCTAAAGTTTAGTCCAGTTGATGTTTAACTGAGCATGATTGCTGCAGGGGGTAGGGGAACAGGCGGGAACCACTTATAGTTTCTCAATGCCTGGAATATTCTTTCCACCAATGTCCCCCCAAATAAATTGATCTAGAGTCTCCCAGAGGCCCATGTCTCTGGAGATAGTGGCTCAGTTTGGGGTCAGCGGCTGACCTCAATGCTCTCTTCATCTCACTGTTTCTTCTTACAGGTGGACCCCTATCTGCCCTACGAATACACATGTGAAGGGATGCTTGAGAGAATCTATGCCTATATCCAGCATCAGGTTAGTCCCCAAGCTTTCTCCTCCCCCCTCTAAGACCTTCTCCTGAATAATCTTAGATTAATTGCTTCTTTCCTCTTTGCCCCTCAGCCAGCCCATCCTCATAACACATAAGAAGGAAATTGGAACAAACTATAAATTAAATGGTGAAGAGATCTCTTAGTCTTTAAAGGTCATCCTGTTTTCTGATTCTTTTTAAACTAATCAATATTCTCAAGACAGATTCATATGGGGACAAGAATGAAGGTTAGGAGGAAACTTAATTTCAGAATTAGATAAACCTAAGAACCACCATCACCAAATAAAAAGTTTCTTAAACTATGAATCTTGACTCCATATGGGGTCATGTAATTGAATGAGAAAGTCATGAAATTATGATGTATTATCAATAAATGTTTTATTTCTATGCCTGTTATATATACCTTTGTACTCAGGGCCTCAAAAATTTTTCAGGCTAAAAGGGAGCATGAGTAAAAAAAAGTTTCAAAAGCTCTACTCTAGTATATTTATTACTTTTTTCAGGTGAGGAAACTGAAGGCCTGAGAGGGGAAGTAATTTGCCCAAATTTAGTGGCAGAGTCAAAACTACACCCTGATTCTCAATTCAGGGTTTTTTCCATTATACCATTTAACCAGTGGTGCTTATAAACATTTAACAACCAGCTTTCTGAGAGGGGGAAAACATATGCTCACAATATCTTTTTATGTTTAATCTGTGTTATTAGTATTTTCTCCATAACATTTTAAAGTCTAGACAATCAACAAAACAATGAATCAATGTGGCATTTGTTGATTTCTAAGGTGCAAATGCTCATGCTGAAAATTTAACAATTCCCCAGCATGTCTGAGAAGCCTCTACAGTATACCCCTGCTAGCATAAGCCTTCAATCATCATAATTAAAAAGCATTTACCAAGCTCCTAAGCACTTCTACAACTGTACTAGTTCATAGACAAAGAAAAATGTCCATCTATCTGTCTCCTGCTCTGTAGGACTTCACAACCCTAAGGCAAGTATAGTGACAAATATATATGTTCAGGGCATGTTAATGACAAAATACTTCTATAAACATTCAGCAAGTTTTGAATAGACATTGTAGGATTTACAGAAGTACCTTTTTGGGGTGAGGGTGGAGAGCAGAGACTCATAGGCTGCATATATTATATGCATATACCCATATACATATAAACATACACAGAACATTTATATGTATAAGTCCAGAGAGAAAAATAAACAGAGTTTTTGCAAGTCAAAAGAGGAGAGAACATCCTCTTTACTTCAAGTTCTCCAGGTGGAGAACCCCAAAGATGTAGGGAGAGTAGGGAATGGAGCATAATTAATAGACCTTAAAAAACAAGCCAAGAAGATGGAAAAAAGGAAGAGGGAAAAGAGAGAAAGAATAGACGAAACTGGAATGAAAGATCATAAAGGTAGGGAAGTGAAGGCACCATAGAACAATAGTCAAGTCAATCAATCGCCAAGCATTTATTAAACATTTAATATATGCCAAACACTGAGCTAGGGACTGCAAGTACCAAGAAAGGATCATAACCAGAAGGAGCCTTCAAAAAAGAAGGGAGAAGGGAATATAGGCATTTACATAGCACCTACTGTGTGCTAGTCGCTATGCTAAATGCTTTTTTGTAAGATTTTTTTTTTTACGATAGCTTTTTATTTTTCAAAATGCATGCAAAGATAGTTTTCAACATTCACCCTGCAAAACCCAGTGTCCTATATTTTTCTCCTCCCTTCCTCCTTTCCCCTTCCTTTAGACAGCAAATAATCCAATATAGGTTAAACATGTGCAGTTCTTCTAAACATATTTCTACATTTATTATGCTGCACAAGAAAAATAAAATCAAAAAGGGAAAAAAAAAAAGAAAGAAAGAAAAGAAATGAAGTGCTTTCTTTTTTTAAACAAATGTCTCATTTGATCCTTAGGTAGGTGTTAACTCTTAAAGGTCATCTAGTTAACTTTCTCCTCTTGTTTTACAGAGGAGGAAACCAGGCTAGAGAGATTAACATAACTAGAAGCTGAGAAGGGATTTGATCCCAACCCTTTTGATTCCAAATTTAGTGTTGTTTCCATACATCATACTGCTCAAGGTCAGTTGTGACTATGCTGTTCCCTCTACTCCGAAAGGAAAGGAAAGGGGAAGGGGCTGAAAGCCAGTTTATCTTTGCCCATCTCTGCCCTGTAGCCTCATCTCTACCCATTTCCCTTTCTTAATTCTACTTTCCTTCTGGCAGGATTTCTGCACGACCACAGAACCCTCCCCACTGGTGGCTCCACCCCAACCTGCTCGAGCCACCACTTCCTTGGCACCCAACACCACACACCTGGTTTGGCCCCACAATGCCAGCCTGGGTTCGGAAGCCTGGCCTCCTTTCCACTCATTTCAGGGTTGGCTGGCAGAAACCGGGAGGACCTGCACAGATGCCTGCTTGGACAGGGGCCTCATATGTGAGCCCTCCTTCTTCCACTTCCTCAACACCCAGGATGCTTTCCTGAAGTGAGTGTCTATGCATCCCGCCTTCACTTCAGTGTCACTAGGCAGAGAGGAAACCTTAAAAATCAGTATAATAATCCCCTAATTTTAGAGTTGAGGAAACGAGCCAGAGAGATGAATATCTAAGGTTACACACAGAAGTGGCAAGACCAAGACTGAAAATTCTGTCTTCTGACTTCCTGTCCTTGCCTATCTCTAAACTTCAACATTCTTAACCCAGGATGGTTTTTCCTGTCTCCTCTGACACTTCCAAAGAAGGCTGGTATTTAAACTCTAAACATCCTCTTGGTTTCTACATTTCTAATACGTAACACCCTTTCTCCAAGGCTAAAAGCTTATTTTTCCAGAGATCCTGGACACTTTAAAACTCAGAAGAGTCTAGAGAAACTCATCTAAAAAGTTGCAACCTCTGAGTAATTCTCTACCTCACCTGCATTTGGGATTAAGTCAAGGTCACCTTGGTTGTATCTTAATAGAGAACCCCCTTCTCACTTCTTATCCTCCAACCTTCTTCTCTCAGAGTATATTCCCCTGACCAACTTTGGGTGGGAAGCCAAAGGGTAAAATCAGGTTTGTTAGTGACCAAGTTATTCCTCCTCCCACATCTGGGGGAAAGATGGGGAGAAGAGTAAGAGATGTCATCTGCATCCCATGCTGATCCCCCAGGAGCCATAGAGATGGAAGTAAAGGTGAAGGGGAGAAAGTGAGGGGAGGGGAAGGAATCTGCTGGTAACCCTGGGCTAATAGGGAACCAAATTGGTGGTACATGGGAGGGAGCTTCCTCAAACCTGCTAGAGTTGGGGGAAGCTGGATATTCAGCCGTCTGGGTGCTCCTTTCTCCTTCTCCACAGGCTGAACGTCAGCTGTGATCGAACTGAGACAGAGATGAATCACCTGTACCCGGCCTTTGCCCAACTAGGTCAAGAGTGCTACCTGCAGAAAGAGCCCATACTCTATAGCTGCGCTGGCTCCAACACCAAATACCGCCGGCTCTGCCCGTGCCGAGACTTCCGGAAGGGACAAGTGGCCCTCTGCCAGCACTGCTTGTGATGTCTGTGGGTTGAGCCAAGGGTAGGGGCTGCTGATGGCCTCCTTTGTGCCAACCTTCCTCTCTCTATCCTCTTCATCTCCACCCCCTGTCTCCCACCTTCACTGAGAACTGTTGGGATATGCTGGCTACCCTGCCCTATTCCCAGGAGAAAGCACCAGCAGTTTTGGTTCTCCATGACCCACACTCCCTGACTCCAGCCTGGGACATTCCTAGTGATGGAAAGGGGTCCTTCTCTGAGGCAGGAAAATGGTAAGAGAGAAGTAACAAGCCTCCCTGGAGGGAAGGGGAAAAGGACGTCCCATCCCTTCAATCTCAGCTCTAGGTTCATGATTCGACCGATAAAAGGCCTAGATACCAGGGGATTTAGCTGAGGGGAGGAGATATGGGTCAAGTCCCTATGGTTTCATATTCTATATCCTGTCAAACCAGATGTAGGCTAAGAGAGGGAAGATTTTAAACATCATGGGCCCAGGAAAAGAACCATTAATGTATAAATGAGTAGGAACAAAGACAGGGAAGGAGGTTGGTTTGAAGGATGCTACCAAGAGAACTAGGAAAAGGACTTTGTTATCCTCTCTGACCTTGAGGAAAAGGACTTTGTTATCCTCTCTGACCTTGAGGAAAAGGACTTTGTTATCCTCTCTGACCTTGATGCCTGAGGAAATTGAACCTTAATGCCAGCTGTCTTTGGGCAACTGCCTTCATTTTGTGGGACTTAGATGACTACTCTGGACCCCGGTTCACTGCAGATCATGTTCAGGGAGGAAAAGTTAGATGAGAGGGAGCCTGGTAGTCATTGGTGCTGTCTGTGATCTCTTGCCTTCCTTCTCCATGGCTCTTAGAGAACAGCCAAAGTAGGTGAACAACTCTCAGGGCTCCAGCACAACCCACCTTCAAGTAGCAGAAGCTAGCATTGGGTGTGTGAGGACTGTTATTCAGGCCTTGGGAGCTGATCTTTCCATCCAGTAATTCCAAATTCCCTCTTTGGGTTCTGGATTTGAAATCTATTTATTTTCCCTGACCCAGAGGCAGTAAGTTTAGTTCTAAATTAGAAATAAAACAGTCTAGGCCCATGGTGCAAAATCAGCGACTCTGCTATGCAAGGGCCAGGACTAGTAAAAAGGATGACTTTCTCCAAGCCTTCCAGGCAAATTCATAGGGTTTCTAAGTCATTCTGCTGCAGAATTTCTGAAGGCTCAGGCCACTGTAGCTTCCTTCTCTCTGCTCCTTATCTTCATTTAGGAGAAATACAATTTTCCAGAAACTACTCCATGGCCCTCTAAAAAAAGTCTTAGCCTGGGTTAAAGTTCACTCCTGGGTTCTTGCTTACATAAAAATTGGGTATGAGCATCTAAAACCTACTGCACGAGCGCATTGCAAAAGTTAAAGTACCACATAAATATAATGTGTTATTATTGTTAATTATTATTATGACTATTATTACAGACCCTAGATAAAGTTATCCTCCCACTCCAAAGGGTCAGCTTCCCTGCCCCAACAGAAACTGTCCCTCCTGCCTCCAGAATCCCCAGGCTTCTGGTCAATTCTTATGCAGCATATCTTCAGTCCCAATCCCTGGGGACTCCCTGTCCTAACTCCCTTTCGCTCTCATTTCTTTGACCTTACAGATAGACTAGCCAGGCCCAGAGCCTTCCTGGCTTGGAAAGATCTGGGTATCCAGGTACACTGCCACACCCCTCCCTTTACTGACTATCTGCCCCTCTGAGGGCTACCTGTTATCCTGAAATGCAACACCAAGCACCACTCCTCCCCTTTACCCCTTCCCTTAGAAATTAGGGTGGGGAGAAATGCTCCGGAAGAGTAGGGCAGCATTCCAGACCTGTTTTAGGTTCCTAGACCAAGAAGGCATCCCCATTCTGACTGAGTGGGTCCCAGCCTGCTCAAAAGCAGGGACTAGGGAAACAAAGTCTTGGAGGTGGGGAGGGGGGTGCAGTTAGATGGCACATTGGAGAGAACACAGGTCCTGGAGTCAAAAGGACCTGAGTTCAGACACTTAAACCTAACAGTTACTAGCTATGTCATCTTGGGCAAGTCAACCCCAAATGCCTTGCCAAAAAAACACACACAAAAAAACCATGAGAACAAGGGCCTGATTCAGAGGGTGGGGGGTGGAGGGGAGCAACAGAGAAACTTTTTTCCCCTTTCTTTTTCTTCCTTGCCTCCCTCCCTCTCCTCTGTCTTCATATCTCCCTTCCTTTCCTTCCTTCCTTCCTCCCTCCTTGTCTTCTCTTTGTAAAGGATTTATTTCATGAAATAATAAATATTTTATTGGGATGTCAGAAAGTTGGGACTATTTTTCTTGGTCTTTTCTGGCTTGTGGTATGGAGCACAAAGGAGGTTCTGAATGCTCAAGGGTGGGAACAAAAGAAGAAGAAACATTTCATAAATGTTTTATAGTCTGGCCAGACCTAGAAAGGCCCTTTAGAAATTCCAGCTTTTTCAGATGAGGAAACAAACCTGGAAAGCTGTGACTTTCTCAAAGTCACACATGGAGTCAGTAGCAGACTGATTTAGGAAAGTCATCTTTGGCATGAGGCCTTTCCCAATCACTCAAGTCTAAAGGTCAAGAATTTCTAAAATAATAATGGGAAAAAAAAAAGGGGGGGATGGAGAGAAGTGTTTATCAATGCCAAATTTCAAATCATATTACAGATCAGTAACCAATAAAGTTATTTGGTACTTGTCATGCAGGAAAGTCCATATGAAAAGTTCGTTACACACAGAGATAATTTAAATAAATATTATTGCTACCCACTGAGGGAGAAGGAACACAGATACTATTAAGGATACTCTCAATGTAGGAGCCTCTGAGCTCATAATCATCAGCAAATCATAGGGTTAGGAGGATAAATCTATGCTCAGATTGAAGGCCCAGAACCACTCTGGGCTCAAAGTTATATCTCAATTAAGACAAAGGATATCTATAGGGCTCTTACCTATAGGGCTAGTAAAATAAAAGTATTTTCTAAATTACCCAATAAAGAGAGAAGGATTTGGAACTAGGAAACTAGAAATGAGATAGAAAGTAGTATAATCTTAATGATGCCATTCCAGCAAGAGTGTGAAGGGATTGGAGAGAAGGGCATACTAGTTAAGCCAATTATCACTAATCAACAGTACTGTTTAAAAATAGAAAAAATTAATCAATAAGCTATATTAGGAACAGAAGACCTAGAAGCAAATGAACACAGTAGCATAATGTTTGATAAATTCAAATACCCAGCTTTTGGGAAAGGAGTCCACAAAACCAGTTGGAAAATAATCTGGCAGAAATTAAGTTTAAACTAACATCTCACACTATATACTATTCATAATAAATGCTAAATGATTTCATGATCCAAGTATAAAGGTAACAACACAAACAAATTAAAGGAGCAGCTACTGACTTGAAAAGAGTTCTTAACCAAAGGAAAAAATGACAGGATCGTAGGCAATAAAATGGACAACTCTGATTATATAAAATTGAAAAGATTTTGTACAAAGTTCATGTATTCAGTTCCACACCAATTAAACTAACAAAGGTTAATTTGTAGAATAAAACATCTAGAGGATAAAGAATATCAAGGCTAATAAAAAGAAATAAACAGGGAATAAAATTCACAAAATTAGAAGGCAAATAGTTACATGAGGAAAATTTTTGTGACAATTTTCTCTGTTAAAGTCTAATATCCAAGATATAAAGAAAAGTGATTCAAACATATATAAACAGAAGCCACTTACCAACAGACAAATGAAAAATATAAGCAGATAGATCTCAAAAGAAGAAAAGCAAGCTATCAGAAGTCATAAAAAACACCCCAAATCACTAATAACAAAAGAAATATAAATTAAGACAACTCTAACAACCTACCTCAGATTTTAATAAATAAATAAAGTGAGGGGAGTAGAGGGGAACAACCTGCCATCAAATGGGAACCATGACAAAAACGGAAATTGGCAGTGGTTAGAGACACTGATGCCCACTAAGTGTTCACATTTTAATAAAGGGAAAAGAGATAAACACGCCTTGAGAATCATAGTGATTTTAGCAATCATAAAGATATTTAAATAAAACAAACATAGAGTGGATGTGGCTTTGTCCTATGTTCTTGGTTTTAGGAGAGAAAGCAAAAGGGAAAGGGGAAAGGAATGTACCACAGAAGAATGAAAAATAAGGGGAATTTATTATTTCCTAAAGAAGGGATCTGTGAGAAGAGTTCTTCACTCCTACATCCCCAATCCTCTGTTAGAATCACATAACCTTATTCTTATCTGAACTGGATAAAGGAAAATTGAACACACATACACACACACAAAGAATTTGGTGTAAAAATACCAAATTCAACAGGAATATGGGTGGTGACAAGGAAGAAGGGAAGATTAAGAAGTTAATAGTTATAACCAAAATCAACCATCTTTGGAAGATTGATATTTAGATATTTTTAAATTCCTCATTTCTAAAATATAGAGAGAATTGACTCAAATATATAAGAATTCAAGCCATTCTCCAATGGATAAATGGTCAAAAGATATGAACAGACAATTTTCAGATGAAGAAATTGAAACTATTTCTGGTCACATGAAAAGGTGCTCCAAGTCACTATTGATCAGAGAAATGCAAATTAAGACAATTCTGAGATACCACTACACACCTGTCAGATTGGCTAAAATGACAGGAAATGATAATGATAACTGTTGGAGGGGATGTGGGAAAACTGGGACACTGATACATTGTTGGTGGAACTGTGAACGGATCCAACCATTCTGGAGAGCAATTTGGAGCTATGCTCAAAAAGTTATCAAACTGTGCATACCCTTTGACCCAGCAGTGTTTCTACTGGGCCTATATCCCAAAGAGATTTTAAAGGAGGGAAAGGGACCCACATGTGCAAGAATGTTTGTGGCAGCCCTTTTTGTAGTGGCAAGAAACTGGAAATTGAAAAGATGCCCATCAATTGGAGAATGGCTGAATAAATTATGGTATATGAATGTTATGGAATATTATTGTTCTGTAAGAAATGACCAATAGAAGGATTTCAGAGAGGATTGGAGAGACTTGCATGATCTGATGCTGAGTGAAATCAGCAGAACCAGGAGAACATTGTACACAGCAACAAGACTATACGATGATCAATTTTGATGGACATGGTTCTCTTCAACAACGATGTGATTCAAACCAGTTGTTCTGCGATGAAGATAGTCATATACATCCAGAGAGAGGCCTGTGGGAACTGAGAGTGAACCACAACACAGCATTTTAACGCTTTCTGTGAATATTTCCAGGCATTTTGTTTTCCTTCTTAGGTTGTTTTTTTCTTCTTCTCTTTCTAGATCTGATGTTTCTTGTGCAGTAAGATAAATGTATAGATATGTATACATGTATTGTATTTGTCATATAATTTATCCTATTTAGCATGTATTAGATTACCTGTCATCTAGGGGTGGGGGGTAGGGGGATGGAGGGGAAAAGCTTGGGGAAAAAAAAGTTTTTTTGCAGGTGTCTGTTTTGAGGTGTCTCTTATGTTTTGTAAATAAAAAGCTTTATATATAAAAAAAAGATATTTTTAAATTAACGAATATCAAAAACAAAAAAAGAAGAAAGAACACTTCCATGTGGAGAGCAGGGAAGAGAAAGAGAATTATATGAAAAAAAATGAATCTGTATTACATTCAGGTAAATTTTTTATTCTGTGCATTAAAAAAAAGCTTCAGTGATTCTCCTTTATTTTTCTTCTCTTTCTTTTTCTTCTTCTCCTCCTTTTTTATTCTTTTTTTTATATATTCACTAGCTCCTCCTTATCCTTCCCTCCAAATGTATCTTCCAAATAACAAAAAGAAAACACAATGCGTTTAACAAATAAGCATAGTCAAACAAAATAAACTCTCACATTTGCCGTGTTCAAAGATTTATGTTTATCACCTCTCTGATAGGAGGTGAATAGAATACTTCATCCATCATGCATCTTCTGGAATCCTGTTTAGTGTTTGCATTGTTTAAAGTTCTTTAGTCTTTCCAAGTTATTTTTCTTTACAATGTTGTTGTTACTTTATTGATTTTTCTCCTGGTTCTGCTCACTTCATTCTGTATTATCTTATACAAATCATCTCAGATTTCTCCAAAACAGACACATTCATCATTTAATGTAATGCAGTAATATTCCTTTATATGCCATAATTGGCTACTAATTGATGGATACCCATTTTGCTTCCAGTTCTTTGCTACAAGAAAAAGAATTACTATAGGAAAAAGAGAACAATATCTACAATAACAACAATCTTGTAAAGATAACCAATTTTGAAAGACTAAAGCTTTCTAATCAACAGTCCCAACCACCATTCCAAAAGACTCATCAAGAAACATACTATCTACTTCCAGATAAAGAGCTGATGGAATGAAGCATATTTTCTTTTCTCTCTTTTAAAAAAAAAATTTGGAGGGAAGGAGGAACTTAGCTAATCTAGGAATTAGTTTTTCATAATGTTAAAAATATTCATAATGAATTTTTTTTCTTGCCTTCTCAGTTACTGCAGGAGGGGAAGAAGGGAATGAAAGAATTCAGAAAAAAAAAAGAAAAAATGATTTTTAAAAAAGAACTATTATGAATTTTTTTGTACATGTAATACTATCTACCCTAGTCCAACTGCCTAAAAGCCAGGTATGTTGCATGTCACTCCTTCCCTAGGTTTCTCTGATTTCCTTAAGAGAGTTTGGGGATGTCTAAGTTTTCTGCCATTGGCTCCAGGCTTCACTAATAGTATTCCCTCAATTGTATGGAATGGACACCCTGTATCCCAGTTCTATTTAGCCAATAAAAGTCAGATGAAATTTTGCCAAGAAATATTTATTTCAAAGTCACAATCACAAATATACAAATGTTCTTTAATATCCTTTCCAGCTCTAAATCAATAATCTTATAATCTCAGGGAAAAAGTCTGGAATTTGTGGGGTTTTCCCAGGCCTACTTATTCCCAACCTGTCCCTGGGTTTCCCTGTAGGCTATAGGCAACAGGATTCTGGTCAGTGCTAAATTCAAGCTTTCCCTCCTTATTTCCCTTCTTCTCTACAATCCCCAGATACCTGTCAATGTTTAATGCTTCTATAAAATTGTAATTATGAAAAAAGATACTGTAATTCAGGTTTCAAGTTGAAAGTATTAATTCCCTGGGGTTTAATTACTCCACAAAAATTAATGCAAATCAGGTAAAATCCATAAGGAGTGTCATTGTCATAGTGCCTGAATTTCATGGTTTGGAAGAAAGTAGAGATCTGGGATGAATATAATGAGTTTGGCAACTCTACACACCAAATGAAGTTCTGTCTATCCAGGATATCCATTTTTTTTTTTTTTTTAAGCACATTGCTTCTATGGATTCTCATGGCCTTTTAGCTCAGATAATGTTCTTTTGAGAGTAGTATGATTTCCAAAGTGATATCTGATCCATACCTTCATAAGACCTGATAAAAGGTCTGGAGGAGCTAATCCCTGCTGACAGGGGCCAATAACAGGTTCTTCAAGTACAAAGAAGTGTGGGAGAGGAGAGAAGTCTCTCTAAAAAAGATGACCCTTTTCTGCCCTTATCCCATATCTACCCTTTTGCATGGTCCCACCAATACCTGACTCTAGGGTGGATTATAAAGTAGATGAAATTTTTTCTTCCAACCTCAGAGCCTGCTTTTAGTGTTTTCCCTCCCACAATATTATGATCTCCCCCTTTACTTCCTTCTGCTCCCAATTAAAAGCTTGCTCTCAGAAAACTAAGGCAGAGGAAAAAGGATGGGATGAGGAAACAGCAGGTTAAAATACTGGATCTGCCTCATTCTGGCTGAGTCTCTTCCTATTTCTGAGTTTCAGGTAAAATGGGTTAATAGAGGATAAACAAATTGAAGATTCTACCTAAATATAACAGCACAAAAAAATTTTATATCAGTAATTTAATTTTTTTCTTTTTCTTTTCTTTTTTTTTTGGGGGGGGTACTGAGAAGAGGGAGACAATCAGGGTTAAGTGACTTTCCCAGGTTCATACAACTAATAAGTGTCTGAGGTTAAGTTTGAACTCATTATCCTCACTATAAGAAAGCTGTTCTATCCACTGTACCACCTAGATGACCTAATAATTTAATACTTGCTTATGAGTTTAAGTGGTATTAACTCCTCCAATGAGAAATAGTATATTGTGGCAGACAGGGGGTCAAACTTAGAATAATTAAGAACTGGATTTAAGGCCTGTCTATAGCATGTCTCATCTGTGTGGCCTAGGACAAAGGCCCCAGTTTTAGTCCAAAACAAAAAAGCTCCCTCAGTAGTTTTTCCATCTTAATTAGAGTTTTGGAATCCAAAGGAGCAAGTGTAGGAGTTTTGTTTTTGTTTTTGTTTTTGTTTTTTGAGGTGAGCAGGAAATCCTTTGTCCAACCTCTGGAATCCTAAAAGTTATTCCTTCTGGTTCAATGGTTATTGAAGTAGAAATGCTAAATCCAAATTTGTCCTTTTAGAAAACTTCTGTTTCTCAACTGTGTGTCTTTGTTCTAAGCATACTATTATTCTGGTTCACTGAGCAGGAAAGAGAATTTGGGGAAGGCCAATAGATAGCAGGGAAGAAACTTCCCAGAGAAAAGTAGAATATTCTCTGGGTGCTTAGAAGAATAACTTATATTTATATAGAATGCTAAGAATTAAAAGGGACATTAAGTATTGCCATGTTTACAATTTCTACTCTCCATTATTTAGATGAATAATGTGAGACCTAGAAAAAGACTTGCTTAAGATCACACACTCAGTCTCCCTAACTCCTGACTCCTAGTTCTTCAATCTGACCATTATAGCTATACACTGCTCTTCTGAACTTTCCTAGAATAAGGAAGAACTAGCAATTGCCTGACCTCCTGGAAAATGACCTAATTCATCTGACTGTCACATGACTCAGATAATTAAGTCCCTTCATCTCTCTGCCCTTTATTCACCTCTTAAGAGAGTTGTATGAAATCTAAGGTTCTCTCAAGGCAGAAGTTTTCTTGGTAAATATTTAACAGCTTCCCAAAGGTATGCAGGGGATACTTTTAAGTATAATTTGTATTACAAACATTTTCCTTATCATTTTCTTAAGGCTAGGCAATCAACAAATGGCAAATCGAACCCTGATTTTACAGCATTTGATGGTTTTTGAAGTGTAATTGCTTATGCTGAAAATTTATCAAGTTGACTCGATTGAGTAGATTTAAGCTGTTTCCAGCACTCTCCTTTTTCCTGATCTATAGCTGTACTCTACCATCATCATCAATGAGAATTTATTAACTGTTCTGTTCAGTTATGCTGGGCTCTGTGCCCAATTTGCTTTGTTGGGGGAAAAGGATAAAATAACAACCCCCAAGTTGCATCTACTAAAGCCCAAATGAGTGATACTGACAAAGGACGGGGACTGCTGGAGATGATTTCACAGAGGAAATGGACCTAGAGGTAGGTCTTGAAAGAGATGTAGGAAATGTATTCATTGATTTGTTCAGAAAAATACTGAAGACATAATCCTTGCTGTACCTTAGTTCAATTCAGATACCTTAGTCAATAAACCTCTTAATTGTCCTGGGCTGAGGTCATTAGAACAATGAACCTCTGAACCAAATTTTCAATGAGATTTTGTCACTCACCTGGTATTCTCCATGAAAGACCCTTGCTCTTAAAATTTATACCAAAACCAAAACCTGTACTTCTTCATGTGCACAATGAGGATAGTATTTATATAATCTACCTGCTGCATGTAAAAACACAGCTACATGTGTCAGTTGTTATTTCCTAGAGAATTTAAAATGTTTAAAGTATTTGAATTTGAATAATAGTATTTAGTTCACATATGCCTTGTGAAATATCCAGGACATATTTCTCAAAAAAAAAAAAAAAAAAAAAAAGTAGGCCAGAAAGCAAGAGAAAACATGCATGAGCACTACACAAGAAATATTAAAAGATTCAAATGTAATTTACCAAATATTGCTGGTGAGTGGTACAGGTCAAACTATCAATTACCTCTTAGCCTGAGGGGCTTGTCTGCTTGCACCTAAATTGGGGAAAATTTACTCCTTTCTCCTTTTCCAGAAACAAAACTTTCTCAGCAATTCTCTATCCTTTTGTAGGTCTACCTTAGCTGGAAGCTCACTCTTTTTTAAGAGCTTGGTTTTTCCTTTCAAATTCAATTACCAAAGCATCTTGGCCTGGTATCTCATAGCTCAGTTTTTACTAGGAGTATTTTACTGGACAAATTAATAAGTTCGCTGCTTTATTAAATGTGAGGCTCTCAAACCTTTCACCATTTAGATTGGTAGTCCATACTAAGTTTACAAAAGCCTCAATAATTTATATATTCTTCCTTCCTAGCCTTCCTTTTCCCCCTCCCACCTTTCTATGGTGGGATTCAATAAATATACAATATTAGCTGAAAATTATCCACTTTAATATAATTTCAAAAGCACAAAGACAAACTCAAAATTAACTCTTAAGAAGATAAGAACTCTAAAAGGACTAACCACCAATGGCAATCAGCAGGACAGAAGAAATAGTTTTTTCCCCTTTATCCCTACTCCCTAGTGAGAGAAGGATGAAGCTAGAGAGTAGAGTTCCCCTTATGATGAGGCAGAGTCTATTCTAGGGCTCCATGAAGTAACAAGACAATCAAGAGATGATAGAGCTAATCAGAAAGGAAAAACCAATTGGCATCTGAGACTGAATTGGAAACATTCCCCGTACTCTTCTGGGACTAAGGATCTATTCATATCTACTCGCTATTATCTTTTTTTCCTATGCAGGGAGTACTTCAAGAAGAAAATTATACTATTTATTCATATATATGTATGTGCACACATACACACATAGACATATATACATATAAACACATTTGTATATATATGTGTATATATGTATGTATCTTATTTGTATATATGGAATAAAGGACTAAGCAGAGATTAAATACTGTATAGCAGACACTAATCTAAGCTTTACAAACATTATCTCATTTGATCCTCACAACAACCCTGGGAGATAGGTGCTAATATTAGTCCCATTTTACAGTTGATGAACCTGAGGCAGACAGAGGTTTTGTATTTTTAAAAATGTGGACTTGGCACATAATAGGTACTTAACAAATGTTTGTTCATTTGACTAGATTTAAATATTTACTATCATCATCATCATCATTAGAGTAAGAGGACTACATTCCTAAGTCTGAACATGATGAAGGATCATTCTAGAAGTCTGTATAACTGAAGTTCTAGGGAACAAAGGTGTTTCCTCTTCTTTAGGTTATAATGTTGGAGAAACTGAGTCAAGACAGAGATTGATTTTTAATATTTTAATTGTGGAGAATTTAGACTAGCCGAGGCCAGCTAGCTGCAATTCAGCAGCAAGCAATTAGCTTGCTTTATAGGTAGAGGAAACAATAGATGGGGGGTGGAATGGGGGAGGCAAGGATACTGGACAAGCCACAATTCCAGAAAAGGATCACAACTCAATCCTAACAGGATAAGGGTAAGGGGGGCAAGGACACTGAATGAGTGGACAAGATAAGAAGGTTGAGGGCAGGAGACATCCAGGTGAGGGGCAATACTCAAAGGAGGGGGAATTATCCCAGCAAGCATTTGAAATAAGACACCTGGAGTTTTGTGACTCAATGGTATTTCAGAGCCTCCAGTCCTACTGGCAAGGAACAAATGAGTGCGGCTATGATAATTTTATTCAGGGCATAATAATGCAGGGTCTTCTCCCTTTATCAGAAATGGACCTTCTCTTGGTTTAAGGAAAGATTCTTATGTTACAATATATAGAAATCCTCACTTAAAATAGCACTTTCAGAGCCATCTTGTGGTTCAAATAGTCTTCATACCACTACTGGGAGGTATCTTTTACATAATAGTCCTTTGAGCTGTCAGTCATTTTATATTCTCCTGTTCTTAAGAAAATTTAACTATTCCTAAGGGTAATAGATGGTTGTGGTGAGGTCATGGATAGTTTCTGGGGCTAGTCTGTAAACAAGCAGATTGTCTAGTTTCTATACAATTGAACATGAAAATTTCTTTTTTTTTTAATTTTTATTAAAGTTTTTTATTCACAAAACATATGCATGGGTAATTTTTTCAACATTGACCCTTGCAAAACCTTCTGTTCCAAGCTTTTCCCCTCCTTCCCCCCACCCCTTCCCCTAGATGGCAGGTAATCCAATACATGTTAAATGTTAAAATATATGTTAAATTCAATATATTTATACATATTTATACAGTTATCTTGCTGCACAAGAAAAATCAGATCAAGAAGGAAGGAGGAAAAAAAAAACCCTGAAAAAGAAAACAAAATGCAAGCAAACAACAACAGAAAGAAGCACAAAGATTTCTTACTGGACTTCTATCTCCTGTTGAAAGTCAAGAAAATGACTTATTTATTTCTTTTAAGGATTCCTCTGACTTGAATTAAGTTTCTTTCAGCTGTTATCTCAGGCAAAATATGTTTTCGTTATATCTGCATCCTTCCCTTTGTCTAAGATTTCAAATCACATCTATAGGAAGATGTGATTCTCACCCAAATATCAAAAATGGCATATTATGGGTTACAGTACAAATTTCTGATGGAGTGGAAAGAAATGGCACATTTTGACACCACTGAGATTTTTGTTCTGTCTCAGTGTTCCTAACATGTCCAGCAATGTGTGACTGAAATGTCAAAATTATCAGTCTCCTTGAGCATAGTAAAGTACAGACTCAGTGATTCATTTCAAAGGTAATTTTTTTTTTTAAGTAGCATGCTCTCAAAGTCTCTGTCTTAGTCAGGATGGACCCTGGCAGGGAGAGAAATGAGAGATAATTCTGCCATAATACTTTTGCAATCATGGAAACACTCTGGCTTCTTACTATGTAAGCTTGTGCATAATTGGTAAAATGATCAGTCAAGCTCTGATTAATGCTTATAATGTATTCTTCCAGCCACAGTAAGCCAATTCATCCAAGTTACAATATTTTACTACTGCTTATAATCTCCAAATATGCAATATGAATTGGTGGCAATTTTTTCCTTTTTTTACACATTCTTTTTTTTTAAGTTATACATGTACAATCGTGTTAAACATATTTCCACATTAGTCACTTTTTAAAAAATTCTCAATACTCACATACTTTTTAACAGTATCTACTGCCAAAGTGGAACTGTTAAAAATCTCACTAGCTCCAGGGTTCTTAAATGACTAATTTCTTAGTCATAGAAGGATATACCCTGATAGTAGCAACTACTTCCTGGTATCAGGTATGGGATCAGTGGCAATACTGGCATCCTGACTTCATAGCTGCCCGGTGCTGCTACCTTCTCTGGCAAGCAATATCTAATTGGCCAAAATATAAGCCAACAAATTACTCTCCTAAGCCTTTTACAATTTTGTTCAATATACACAACGAACTTTTTGGTGACAGCCCCATTTCAGAGGCAGAAACTCTCGCATGTACATGTGGTAGCAAATTTCTTGGTAGAGGATTGCTCCCAAGACTTCCAGATTGACATCTTCTTGGAGTATGAGTTTGTTTGGATGTACATAGGCTAACACCAGAGCCTGTGCAAAGTTTTAAAAGTTTGCTTATACTTGTCCATCTATCAATCTTCAAACGTTTTCATAGATGATTTCAAAGCAATTCTACTCTTTTTTTTTGCCAGTTTCAATCATGTATGCACGAATGAGGTTATTCAGAAGTTTAACAATAGTAGAATATGCTTTTTTTTTGCTTTTGTGACTTTTTATTTTCATCTTTTTTCTTTTTCAAAATTTATTTATTGATACAAAATAAGAAAAAACAGAATAGAAAAAGAGGGAAATTTAAAAAAATAAAAAAATAAATAAATCATTGTACCCATGTGCCCAGCAACACATCAGGGAGGATACAAAATATAAGCAGCATAGTTCTTTAAAAATTTCTGATAAAAGACGCCAAATTCTTTTATCTTGAAAGCTCTTTGTTGTTCAGTCATTTCCGGTTATGTCCAACTGTGGCCCCTTCTTGGTTTTTCTTGACAAAAATACTGAAGTGGCTCGTTATTTCCTTCTCCAGCTCATTTTACAAATAAGGGAACTGAGGCAAAAAGGGTTAAGTAACTTGTCTGGGAGTCAAATAGCTAGTGAATGTCTGAGAGCACATCTGAATTCACCAAGAGGAATCTTCCTGACTCCAGGTTCATCATTCTATCCAGTGTACCACCTAGTTGTCCAGAAAGTTCTTTGGATACGGCCAATTCAGAAACTCTTCTAACTTTTGGCAAAGCAGGAGCAATCAATTGGTCAACCAATAATCATTTATTAAGAACTTACCTGGGAGGGCTTCTACTAAGAGTTGGGATTTTTAGTTGAGACTTAAAGGAAGCTGGGGAACATCCGTAGTTGGAGTGGAGGAGAAAGAGCATTCCAGGCATGGAAGACAGCCAGGGGGTTAAAAAAAAAAAAAAAAAAAAAGACAGAGAAGGAGTTTGAATTGATGACATATAAGGATCAGTGCATAGGTTAAGTTAAATGGCCCTAGAGATCCTTTTCAACTCTTGGATTCTGTGATTCTCTGGATCAATTCAAATCTTGCCAGGACACTATGTTATACATATACTTCATAGAAGTTGTTCAGTTTTTTTCACTTGTCATTTCAAAATCAGGTAGCTAGGGGACATAATTGCTAAAGCTCTGGGCCTAGAGTCAGGAAGATCTAAGTTGAAATCTTACCCCCCAAATACTTTAGTTACTAGCTGTGTGACCTTCATCTGTTAAAAGGGATAATAATAGCACCTACGATTTAGGGTTGTTATGAGGGTTAAATTGGTTAATAATTATAAAGCACTTAGCACAGTGGCTGGCACCATATAAGTTGTTGTTGAAAACTTCCTCTAATTTATCTGACACTTTTTAAAGTTTCCTCTCAAGTTCTTTCTTCCCCAAAATAATGAAATCATCAAAGCACATCAACAATTCTAGGTGGTTCATTCCTCCAACTATGTTCTCCATCGAGCATTGAAAAATGGCAACATGTGTTTAAACTGTTTGGGCAAATAAAAGCAATCTAAACCAGTATTTTCCTTTTCTTCCTTTACCATAAGAATCTGATAATTTTGTCATTCAGTCATTTCAGTTGCATCTGACTCTTCATGACCTCATTTGGGATTTTCTTGGCAAAGATACTAGAGTGGCTGCCATTTCCTTCTCCAGCTCATTTTCCAGATGAGAAAAACTGAAGTAAACTCATTTAAGTGACTTGCCTGGAATCACATAGTAAATGTATGAAACCATATTTAAAGTCAAGTCTTCCTGACTCCAGGCTCAGTTGCTCTATCCACCAACTACTTTAATTTGATAATATCCACAGCATAAATCCGGCTGGCTAACAGAGTCCAAAGTATCCTTAGTTCTTGTACTGAATCACATTAATCCTCTTTTTCAAAATTCAATAATCTACAAATATTCAAATCGCCCTCCTTTTCTGTACCACCTCTATATAAGATACAACAAAGATGGTGGACTTCATGATAATCCCATTGATAAACAGATCTTTGAGAACTTTTATTACAGATAAAGGAATTTTCCTAAATCATTCCATAAATGTCCAGGAGTCAATGAAGTCTTATATTTCACATCCCACATCCCACTCACTGTTCGCTTACTGATATTCTGACTCAACTAATCTGTCCATTTTTCTGGTACTGAGAATCAATCAAAATCAAATTCCTTGACATAAGCATTTATATTATACCTACTTTGTGTCAGGTATTGTGTGAATAACTTTTTACAATCATCATCTCATTTGATACTCATAGCAACTGTTTATCTGTTATTAGCCACATTTAAAGTTTAGGAAATTGAGGCTAAGTGGCATGCCTAAGGTCAAATAGCTAATAAGTTTTTGAGATCATATTTGACTTCAGGCCTAAAGTCAGAAAAACCTGAGTTCAGTATTGTGCAAAGGACTTTGTACAATTATCGTCTCAATCAGATGATCAGATGTGAGTATCTCATCTGATACTCACAATAACTGTTTTTCTGATATTATTGACATTTAAAGTTTAGGAAACTTTGATGATGATTGTAAAGTACTTGCACAATACCTGACACATAGTAAGTACAATATGTTCCCTTTCTTTCCACCTTCCTTAATTAAAATGATAGTCATTTGAAATTTATAAAGATTAGGCAGAAATTAGATCTTTGTACTGCTATGAAAGAATGAAAGAAGAATACTTTTTCCTTTAAGACCCAGCTCCTCTTCTCTTGCCTACTCTATTTCTATAGATTTAATAAGATGCACTTACAATAACAAGTTTGCTTTTTAAATTTAGGTACAATTTAAAGATCTTTGCACTTCCATTCTCTACTTTTGTTCTTGAGACAAAAGTCAGGTATATAATAATAATATCTTAGAACACAGTGTCTAACACATAATAGGTACTATGGAAATACTTATGCCCTTCTCCTTCCTTGCCCTTTCTTCAAAAGATTATCTATAAATCATAACAGCTCCTGTCTTTGTGCCTGCATGCGGTTACTTTGTGTTACTTCTAGGCATACCCATGGGTGTGTTCTACACTAGTTAAGGGTGGACCTTCCCAATAAGAATCATTTACAGATGTTCATTTGTTCTAGATCCTACATATTATGTGAATCAACAAAGTTAAAATGTCATGGTATCATTTGTGACTCGAGAGCAGCAAAGCTCTGTAACTCCTGGATGTATATTGTACTTAAGCACATCCTCGAATATTACTGCTATTAAGTGTATCAATCTTTGTGACTTAGCCTCTTTATTATCAGTCTCTGAATTATCAGCATATGAATTTTTTTGGCTAGATATAGCAAATATATCACCAAACTGACATTTCTTTTTTTTATTATTATTTTTTATTTTTTTATTTTTTGCTTTTTGCTGAGGCAATTGGGGTTAAGTGACTTGCCCAGGGAGATACAGCTAGGGAATGTTAAGTGTCTGAGATCAAATTTGAACTCAGGTCCTCCAGACTTCAGGGCTGGTACTCTATCCACTGTGCCACCTAGCTGCCCCCAAATTGACATTTCTTCTGTGTGATGTCAAGCTATGTGACCCTCAGGTCTTGTACAAGTCCAAAAGCTTTTCTCCTAAAACTTTCTATCAACGTGTTGTTCAATTGCTTAGTTGTATCCAACTCCTCATAACCCCATGGACAGCAGCATAACAGGTCTTTCTCTTCTCCTCTATCTCTTGAATTCTGTCCAAGTTCATGTTTATTATTTCCATGATAGTATCTAATCATTTCATCCTCTACTGTCCTCTTTTCCTTTTGCTTTCAATCTTTTCCAACAAGAGAGTCTTTTCCAATGAGTCCTGTCATCTTATTATGTGGTCAAAGTATTTAAGTTTCAGTCATTATTTGATTTTCTGAGGAATAACTTGAAATAATTTAAGTTTTGACTGATTTGATCTCCTTACTATCCAAGTGACTCTTAAAAGTCTTCTCCAAGCACCACAATTTAAAAGAGTTGATTGTGTAATACTTGTTTACTTATAATTTAACTCTCACAGTCATAAATTGCTACTGTAAAAACCATAGATTTTATTATATGGACCTTTATTAGCAAAGTGATGTCTCTACTTTTTAGCATGCTATCTAGATATGCCATACCTTTTCTTCTAAGAATAAAGTTTCTTTTGATTTCATGGCTACCATCACTGTCAACAATGATCTTTGAGCTTAAGAATATAACATCTGACAATGTTTCCACTTCTCCCTCTATTTGTTGGGAGGTGATAAGACCAACATCCAATATCTTAGTTCTATCAACATACTCCTCTTTTAAAACTCAAATACCTGCTCATTTCATAGAGGAATTACTTCATGGGTCATCCAGTTGTTCCATTGTTATTCCTTAGAGATTCATCATTCTTTTCCCCAAAAGGTTCCTAATTTGGGCCAACAATGTATTGTGCTTTGTCCATAGCAGTTGTTCAACTCTCTGATATAGAGACCTAGTCCTCACCTTACTCATAGCTTAAGCTTTTATAATTTTTCAATTATAAACTGAAGTCAGGTTTCAAGCTAATTAATTAATTAATTGAAGCTTGCAAGTTTATTATTGAGAAATAAATTATTCAGACATCCCTCTAGATTATTATAGAGTTCTGAAGGATACAATTAAATATGTAGCAATGAGTCAAGTCATAAGCTAAGTTTGTATGACCTTCAATTCTCTCCTCTGGCTCTGGGAAAAGATGGGGATAGAATTTTGTCATCATTCAAAGCCAGTGGGAAACCAGAAGCACCACATCTTCATTGAAATACCTATATTCTGTCTAGTTCTTAGCCCTCTGGTTCTCAATTTATGGCAGAAGTCCATCATAGAGAAAATTGATTAATACATTAAGTGACTCTTCTATGAAGAATTTTTGGAAAGACTTTAATAATTATATAGTCTAAGCAGTTACATATTTGTTATAATCTGAGGTGATTGGAATGGTAAGCTATTTACATTAGTGAGACCATGGATCCATTTGAGCACTTTAAGGTCTATAAGGTATTAAAATACACCATACTTCATTTGGGCCTCACAGCAGCCCTGTAAGATAGTCGCTATTTTTTGAGAAGGGGGAGGATGGGGATCATTGTGGGGTTGTTTTGATTTTGCTTTTGGAAAATGGTAGGGAGAGTGATAGAGTACTAAACAGAACTGTGGTATCATATGTGAGTTCAACAAAATCCCAGTATAGTAAATCTCTCCATCAAATGCAGACCTGAATCTGGACCAGGTATTCCAGGCCATCTGTCCATCTATTATGTCATACTGTCGTTGCCTGAGGGAAAATTATTCACGTTTTATATCTGAAAAAAAAAAAAACTGAAACTAAGAAAGCTTAAGTAATTTGCCTAGGTTCACAGTGCTATCAGCAGAACTGCAAACTAATTCTTCTGCACTCTGAGACCAGTAGACATTAGATTATTATAGTGCTGCCTTTCAAGATACCTAAGGTCCCTTCCAGTTTTGACAGTCTATAATGTTAATCTATGATGCTCCTGGTGGAGGCAATCCAGAAGTCCCCTAGCTGATGACTATTTCTTTGTTGCCCCAAAAGATGGAACTCCTTTCATAGTCACATCTAGATAGAGCTGTCCAGGACTAGGGTGACTAGGCTAAGTGGGAACTGAAGCCAGAGGGCAGAGATTAGAGTAATGGAACACTATTTGCCTGGAACTAGTTTTGTTTAATTGAAGTGTATCAAAAAGCCTCAGAGAAAAGGTTTCTGGGTTATGTAAGAACCATCAAAACTGATTGCTATGTTGATTAAGTATTAAAGATTTTAAAAAAAAAATTAAGAAAAACAGCTTTATTTGCAAGGGAAATGAAATGACTAGGGTCCATCATTTGCAATTCTTACAAAGCAGGATTTGATTAGCTGCTTCAGAAAAGATTCCTTTTGTTTTATGCATGAGGAATTATGCCTGGGGACCTAAGACTAAGCCTTTCCCCTATTTCTATCTCTTTCTCTAACTTCCTTTCTCTGCTCTGATATTTTCCATTCTTCCCTCTTCTCTCTACTTTCCCCAATCCTGACAGAACAATAGTATGAATAATATTTGTGTATACTTTAAATATTGCAAAGCACTTCACATTTATTATCTTTTTTGACCCTCACATCAATCATGAGAAGTACTGTTATTATCTCCATTTCACATGTTGGTTGAAAATAAAATCCAGAAATTTAGGAAAAGAAAGAAGTTTAAATTGTCCAGTAAAGGAAAGAACCAAAATAGGTGATTTGCTCCCCCTAACTTCTAGAAGTTACCTACTATATAGATTTCAAACAAAGGAACAAGGAAACAGTCAATCAGATTTTCAAAAAAAAAAAAATACACATAAATTGTTTCATATAGATTAATCAAAATGTGTTTCTCAGGAAACTGGAGATTCTGTGAATCAATCTTTAGGTCTTCTTGTTGTGCCACAGCTCCTCTGTCTCAGTTTCCCTTAAATGTTCTGCCTCGGTAGCAATGTCCCTCACCCCCCCCCCCACCACTCTGAATCTCCAATTCAGAGATAATTGGACTGCAGAGTAATGACTTACTAGCATTCCAAAGAGTCATAAAACTTCCAGATGGTCTATCTCAAATACTTAGACATACCCCTTATCTTTTGGCTTCAGATTCAATGGCTCCTAGCTTCTTCCCAAACTTATCAGAATTTATGATCCTTCCTCCATACCCCCAAACTGTCAGAATGGAATTTATAGATCTTTCCTGGAACTCCAATCCCCCAATTCCCCCTCACCCCCACCCCCCTCACTCCCCCTCACCCCCTGGCCTCTACCTCTTCTTTGTTCCCCTGAGTACTAGAGCCCTATAAGAATCATTGGAGCAAACTCACTAATTGTTTGATACTTTGAGATCCAGACGGATGAATAATGGCTGTCAGTCTAATTCTCCAGGACTGGGTGCTTTGAGACAAGAGTCCCATTCAGTCCCATCCATAGCTATGGATTCTAAACTCTCCATAAACATCAATAAAATATTAACTTATCTCTAATCTGTAGTACTGCCTCAGTTTCTCCCAGAGCATTACATTCTGAAGATTTCTGGGGTCTGCATGACCTAAGTTAAGCATTAAACTACTCTGATTTCTAATACAATATCATTTCTTGCCCAGCAAAGCTAGATTCAAACAATGGAAAATTTAATTATCTTTCCAACAATTCAGTAATTAGTAATTTTTCTCACAACAGATAAGAAAACTTAGAGTTCAAATGACTTACCTGGGGTCACACAACTAGCAAGACCACATGTGAACTCAGATCCTCCAACTTCAAACCCAGCATTGTACCACCTAACTGCCATTACAAAAGTGATGGATTTGCAGAGATGCCAAAGAAGAGGAGTAAACAGACAATTAATATATTTAAAGTTGAAACAAGCTATTTAGTCCATCTGATTATTTAGCACTCTCATTTTATAAATAAGGGAAATGCTTTGTAACCTTAAAAATCATACAATTTTGAGCAATTCTTATTATTATTAGGAGCTTGCGTTAATAAACGAAGTACCAGTCTTAGAGTGAATAAGATCCAGAGTCAAGTCCTGACTCTGACACATATTATTTATGACTATGAGCAATCCAATTTTTTTCTCTAGGTGCCAGGCAAATTTCTAGATTATAAATTACAAATGAGTTGCAGATTTTCATGAATGGTCTGGGAAATTTGGGAAGTTCTCTACACCCAGAAATATATAACATACACCCCATACCTACACACACAAAAAAATACTCAAATGTGAACATAAACACATCTATGCTAACCCCCCTTTATATGTTGCCTTGCCCTGCTCATATGTAAATTTTTTGAAGGTAAGGGAATATCTTACTTGCTTTTGTTTGTATCCCTAGCATTTATCACATCTAGTCTAGAACGGTACTGTTCAGTCATTTCACCATTGAATTCCTTGTAACCCCATTTGGAGTTTTCTTGGCAAAGATACTGGAGTGGTTTGCCATTTCCTTCTGTAGCTTATTTTACAGAGGAGGAAACTGAAGAAAACAGAGTTAAGTTGTAATATCGGAGAAACTGAGGCAAGATAGAGATTAGAGATTTTTAATAATTTATTGATGGAGAGTTTAGACTAGTTGCTTGAATCAGTCTCTTGTCTTAAAGTATCCAGCAACAGCAAGGGACTCTTATAGGGTTCTAGTGATCAGAGAAACAAAGGTGGGGGGGGGGGGAGAAGGAGGAAGAGGTAGAGGAGGAGGACAGAATACTGGGGGAATAGAAGTTCCAGGAAAGGACCATAAATTCGTTCTGACTGGTTGGGGTCAGGAAGGATCATAAATTTTAATAAGTGAAGAGGCTAGAGACAGGGAGTTTGAGACCAGAAAGATAAGGGGGTCTTCTAGGTATTTGAGATAAGCCATCTGGAGTTTTATGGCTCTTTGGAATGCTAGTAGCCCGAGTTCCCAGCCCTAATTATCTCAGTCCTAATGGCCAGGCAGAGGGAATTGTCACCAGGGAGACTGAGGCAGAATAAAGTGATTTGCCTAGGGTTACACATATAGTAAGTGTGTGAGACTACATTTGAACTCAGGTCTATCGTGACTCTAGGCCAGGCTCTCTATCCACTTTGCCACGTAGCTGCCCCAATTTAGCACAAAGAAAATGCTTAATAAATGTGTTTTCCCCCTTTCATTTGTATATATGCAGCAACATATGTAATAGTAGCAAATGGGTTGAACCTCTGATCTGCAGGACTGAATAAAGTCTCTCAGAGCTGAGCATTCGCTGTGGTCTCTTTGGTGTGGTGGAGGCAGAGGGGTCTGGCTCCTTACTGGAGGATACTAGTTGAGATGATTCTGCAACTCTTGATTACTAGTTACTAATGATAGAGTTAGAGAGGGGGAAATAGGTCATAGAATCAGAAGGAGCTGTTTATTTGGTGGGCTATGAGAAGAAATGAGGGAAAACAACTCTATTCCAGCACTCTCTCCCTTGGGATTCTAGAAAGGGGCTGGGTTTAGGATATGTGACTTCCAGGGTCAGGAAGAAAACAACTAAGATATTCTCCTACCTTTAAAAAATTTACATTTGAGTAGGGTTAGACCACACATAAAGGGGAGTTAGCATAGATGTGTATATGTACACATTTATGTGTTTTATGTGTGTAGGTATAGAGTGTGTGTGTATATATATATATACACACACACACACACACACATATATATATATATATATATATATATATATATAAAGAGAATTTCCCAGATTGGAAATTCCTATACTGATGAAAATATGCAACTTATTGAATTCAGCCTACTTAAGTTCAGATTGCAGTTTCTTGTGGAGGGTAGAACTCCTATTCTGTGGTTCACAAACATAAATACACATACATACATATATACATATATTTGCGTGCAATAGGGATTGCTGTTGTAGTTGTTTGTCCTTCATTCCTGAAGATGACCATGATAGCAGAGAGGTGATGCCATGACATGCAAGCAAATTAGATTTAAATGAGGGAGTGAATGCAAAATCATCAGCTTCATCTTCTCCTCCAGAACCTTCTAGGTCTACTGGCCAGATACAGATCAGGATAATCTGGTCTGGATCAAATGGTATTGAATTGGAATGTAAAGAATCACGGTACATGCTAAGTTCCACAAGAGGTGATCCAGCCCCTAACACACACACACACACACAGAAAGTGTGTGTTAGACAGATAGACATAGATAGATAAATAGTTGGCATTTGAAAGAGAGAAAAGAAAGGAAGGAGGGGACAGGGAGAGAAAAAGGGAGAGAGAGGAGAAAGGCAGGAGGGAAGAAGGGAGGGAAGGGGAGACAGAAAGAGAGAAAAAAGGAGAGAGACAGAGACAGGCAGAAACAAAAAGAGAAAGGGGAGGGGGGGGGAAGGGAGGGAGGGAATCTGAATTTTTCAAGATTTCACAGCAAAATCAATGGCAGAAATAGAATAGAAACAAAAACCCCTGATTCTCAATTCTGTGCTCTTTGTGACCTAGCAGCATGCTTTTCTTCAATCTTCACTTTGACAGCGAGAATCAAAATGCTATTGGGTCAGGCCTGGCTTAGAGTTCTCCAAAAGGGAAACAGGCTATCTCAGTAGTTAGGAAATCAAATCTAAATAATCAACTGCCTGAGATATTGTAGAAAAATATCTATTTCAAGCATAAGTAGGACTAGTTGATTTCTGGGGTCCCTTCAACCATGAAAATTCTAGGATTCAATTCTGTCTGGCCATTATATCTACCCCAGCACAAATTTGTCTCTGAAATTGCTGTTAAGCTCCCTAGAGAAAGGGCTAGGGAGGAAACCCAATTCTTCTAATCAAAAGGGGAATTAACTGCTTCTCAGTCAGAGCTCAGCTATGTTATTTATTGCGGAGTATTTACAGGTTAAGTCACTTCTCTTTGATTCAGTCTATGAAGTTAAGGGGCTGAATTGGACAATCACCTTGGGCCCTGTGAATTTTAATATTCAGTGACTTCCTCATCAGGTCAAAGTTTGTGCTTTGACAATTAGAGTGTTTGCTCTCTCAAGTTTGATGCCATTTTCTTTTAAAACTTAGATTCTATCCCATATTCATCATCAACCTTCTTTCAATTCCTATATAATCACTCAGATTCCCCCTGTTTTCTTAGTTTCTTTTTCTGTATTTTGCCAGGCCTCCTACTCTGCATGTCATCTGAAAACATCATTAAATGCTGAATTAAATCTTCCATGCTGAGGCAGTTTGTGGCTGTTTTCCTACTTGGAGATAGCAGAGCCCAAAGAGCAGAAACATAGGGACAATTGGCAATTTATTCTGAAATTTCATAAACATAGTCAGTAGTATATGAGACAGGTGAACAGAGTAAAGAGCTAAGGTCAACCCCAATTGTTTTTAAAAGGTTTTTATTGAGATTTCCTTTTTCTACAACATCAGAATTATCTTTAATATTCCTTCTCATCCCAGAGAGCCATCCCATATAAGAAATAGTCTTTTTTTTTTTCCTGAGGCAATTGGGGTTAAGTGACTTGCCCAAGGTCACAGCTAGAAAGTGTTAAGTGTCTGAGGCCAGATTTGAACTCAGGTCCTCCTGACTTCAGGGCTGGTGCTCTATCCACTGCACCAATTAGCTACCCTGAAATAATATTAAAGACCAAAAAAAGTGGAAAAAAATCAGCATAACTCATCAATATATTGAAAAGTCCAAAAAATCTGTGTAACATGTAATACCTATGTACCTCCCACTTCCATGAAGGGATAAGTTGGGGGAGGAAGGGGTATCTTCTCATATCCCTTTATTCAAATCATGCTTGTTCTTTATAATTTTGTCACATTTAACATTAGTAATTTTTGTGTGTAATTTTCTTTCCATTTATCTTATTCTAGTTACTATGTATACTTTTCTTGACTCTGCTTACTTCATTCTGTTCTATTCATATAGATCTTTCCAAGCTTCTCAGTATTCATCATACACATCATTGTTTACAACATAGTAATCATCTACTACATAATACATGTAGTATTAAAACATGCCACAAATTGTTTAGTTATTCTCCAACTGATAGGCATCTCCTTTGTTTCCAATTCTTAGCTATCATAAAAAGTGTTACTATAAATAGTTCTGAATATATGGGACTTTCTTCTTATTGACTGCTTTCTTGGGATATTAACCCCATAAGTGAGTTCCCATACTTGCATAATTCCAAAATGGTTCTGAAAATGGTTGTACCTTTTCATAGCTCCACTAATGATGAATTAAAATTCCTATCATTTCACAATTCCTCCAATATTGACTACTATCATTTTGATCATTTTTGCCAATTTATAAAAGGGGGTATAAATTCAGGGTAAAAACATGTGCAAGAATGTTTGTGGCAGCCCTTTTTGTAGTGGCTAGAACTGGAAACTGAATGGATGCCCATCAATTGGAGAATGGCTGAATAAATTATGGTATATGAATGTTATGGAATATTATTGTTCTATAAGAAACTACCAACAGGATGATTTCAGAGAGGCCTGGGAAGACTTGCATAAACTGATGCTGAGTGAAATGAGCAGAACCACATCATTGTACATAGCAACATCAATATTATACGACGATGAATGTGGCTTTTTCCAACAATGAGATGATTGATGCCAGTTCCAATGATCTTGTGATGAAGACAGCCATCTACACCCAGAGAGAGGACTATAAGAACTGAATGTGGATCACAACATAATATTCTCACTCTTTTTGTTGTGGTTCACTTGCATTTTGTTTTCTTACTCATTTACTTTCTTTTTTTGATCTAATTTCTCTTGTGCAGCAAGAGAATTGTATAAATATGTTTATACATATTGAATTTAACATATATTTTAACATGTTTAGCATATATTGAATTGCTTGCCATCTAGGGGAAGGGATGGGGGAAGAAGAAAATCTGAAACACAAGGCCATGCAAGGGTCAAGGTTGTCAAACTATCCGTGCATATGTTTTGAAAATAAAAAAATTTATTAAAAAAAAAGAAAAAGAAAATTCATATTGGGAAGCATGGAGATGGGAAAGAAGTCAATGTAAGCCTTAAGCTACTCATTCTTAAAGATGGATCCCTAAAATTTGATGTATATCATGAATAAATATTAAATAAAAATAACTCATGAGCCACCAAAAAAAAAAAAAAGGAAAAGAAAAAAAGTTTAGGGTTGGGGTTTTGTTATTATTTGTATTTCTCTTATTATTAGTGACTTGGAATATTCTTTCATATGGTTATGAATTCTTTATAATTCTTGTTTTAAAAACTTCATCACCAATAAATAAATAAATAAAACAAAAAAAAACTTCATTGCCCTTGATTTCTTATCTATTAAGGAATAGCTGTTATTGTTAAATATACTTATTAATTGTTTAAATATCTTGGATATAGAACTGTTACCAGAGAAATTTGTTAGTTTTTTTTCCATTTTATCATATTTTTGTTATCCTTGATTTATTAATCTTATAGCTATAGAAATTTTTCCACTCTATGTAATAAAAATTATCTATTTTTTCTTTTGTAATTGGCTCTATCTCTTGTATAGTTAAAAATATATCTCCATAGCTATGAGAGGTATATCATTTGTTTCTATTCATTTTTTATAATTTGATCTTTAATATTAAATTGATCTAAGCCTAATTTCTACCAGATTGCTTTCCAATTTTCCCAGAAATTTTAATCAAATAAAGTTTTTTCCTAGGTAATTTTTATTTTTCTATTTTATCAAACACTGAATTATTGATGTTGTTTCTGATTCTTCCTTGTCTAGTCTGTTTATTAATGTATTTCTCTATATTATAACCAAAACCAGATGGGTTTGATGTATGCTATTTTATAATACAGTTTGAGATCTGGAAATACTATTCCCCCTTCATCCTTACTTCTTTTCATCATTTCTCTTGATATTCTAGATCTTTTATTTTTTCCAAATGAATTTTATTATATCAAGCTCTATAAAGTATTCCTTGAAAAAATTGATTGGCATAGCATTAAAATTATACATTAATTTTGGTAGCATTATGACTTGTTTTCATGTAGCTATGAGCATTGAATATTCCCCAGTTGTATAGGGATCTCTTTGAATATATTTGTTTGCATGTTGTCTCCCAATTAGATTGTAAGCTCCTTGAAGGCCAGAACTGTCTTTTCCATTTTTTTATGTCCTTAGGGTTGCAAAGGTGCCTGAGACACTTGAATGATTGACATTGTTGAAAGAAACAAAAGGGAGAAAAAGTTGGATATTGTTATTCTGCTGTGGTTTGACCACCTATTTAGCTTTGAACTCCTACAGTTAGTAGTTAGAACATATGTAGCCTGCAGAAGATTTGGAGATAGAGAATCCATTGAGTATTAGGGAAAAGGAAATGAAAAAGTAGTGAATAAGATAGGATGATGTCATAAGAAAGGCATGAGTTAAAGAAAAAGTACCTTTGTTGAATAGGGGGAGATTATAAATGTAGTATTTCTTTGAAAAAATATATTTTAATATTGGAAAATTAAAAAATTTTTCTTATTAATATTTCCTCAAAGGTGAAACTAGAAGCTCATTTTGTTGTTGTTCATCCTTCATTTTCTTTTAAATTTTTTAAAAAATATTTTATTTTTTCCAATTACACCCTAAAACAATTTTTAAACTTTTGAGTTTTTTTTAAAGTTCTGTATCTCATTTATTTTTAAAAGTCACTATACCACATATTGAGGATATAAAGATGTAAATAAAATAGCCCTTGCTTTCAAGAAGCTTACATACTATTAAAGGAATATAACATGTATGTCTGCTGTCCATTCGTTCAATCATGTCAGACTTTTCATGACTCCACATGGCATGTCAGGCCCTTTTAACTTTCACTATCTCCCAAAATCTATCCAAGGTCATATTTGTTATTTCTATGACAATAACATGTATACAAGGAAATAAACAGAGGGAGAACGTGCTATAATGATGGAGAGAGGACTGGAGATAGGAAAAAGTCTCATGGGGAGGAGTCACTTAAATTGTAACAAAATAAGCAGAGATTCTATTAGAAGCTGAGGAGGGAATATATTTGAGACATGAGACCATTTGTGCAAAGTGCTGGTGGGAAATTAAAATACAGCATAGCAGGAACACCTAGCAAGTTAGTTTGTCTGAAATGAAAAGTGTGTAATGGGCCAAGCAATGTGAAATAATTGCAAAGTAAAGGGGCAGTTAGATATTAGAAGGCTTTATATTCCCCATTTAAGACGATGAGGAGCCATGGACAATTATTGAGTGAGGGCTACATTTGAGATCAAATAATTATGGTCATTGCTAAGGGGAACATACCACCTGGCTAATTAGGTTATCAGGAATGTGTTCTTTCCCTACATACATCATTTATGTCATCTGTAAAGAGATCAGAACTTCAGGATCTGGGACACACATAGAAGATAAATTATTTATTTATTTATTTATTTATTTATTTATTTATTTTTAATTTTATTTGCATAACATATGTGTGGGTAATTCTTCAACAATAACCCTTACATAGCTTTCTGTTACAAATTTTCCCCCCAACTCCCCACCCCTCCCCTAGATGGCAGGATATCCACTACATGTTAATTATGTTAAAATATTGGCAAATCGAATATATGTATACATATTTCCAAACTTATCATTGTTGTGCAAGAAAAATCTTATCTACACAAAAGATATATCAGATAAAGGAAACACGATGTAAGCAAACATCAATCAAGGAGTATGAGAATGTTATGTTGTGGTCCACATTTCGCATCCCTCTCTCTGGGTGTATATGGCTTTCTTCAGTGAACAATTGGAGGTGGTTTGAAACATATCATTGTTGAAGAGAGCCATGTCCATCAGAATTGATCATCATATAGTACTGTTGTTGCCATGTATAATGATCTCCTGGTTCTGCTCATTTCACTCAGCATCAGTTCATGTAAGTCTCTCCAAGCCTCTCTGAAATCATCTTGCTGGTCATTTCTTACAGAACAATAATATTCCATAATATTCATATACCATAATTTATTCAGCCATTCTCCAACTGAAGGGCATCCATTCAATTTCCAGTTTCTAGCCACTACAAAAAGGGCTGCCACAAACATTCTTGCACAGGTGGGGCCCTTTCCTTCCTTTATGATTTCTTTGGGATACAAGCCCAATAGAAATGCTGCTGGGTCAAAGGGTATGCACAGTTTGATAACTTTTTGAGCATAGCTCTAAATTGTTCTCCAGAATGGCTGTATCCGTTCACAGCTCCACCAACAATGCATCAGTGTCCCAGCCCTCCCACATCCCCTCCAACATTCATCATTAACTTTTCCTGACATTTTAGCCAATCTGACAGGTGTGAAGTGGTACCTCAGGGTTGTCTTGATTTGCATTTCTCTGATCAATAGTGATTTGGAGCGCCTTTTCATATGACTATAAATAGTTTTAATTTCATCCTCTGAAAATTGTCTGTTCATATCCTTTGACCATTTATTGATTGGAGAAGGCTTGAATTCTTATAAATATGAGACAATTCTCTATATATTTTAGAGATGAGACCTTTATCGAAACCCTTAAATGTAAAGATGATTTCCCAATTTATTGCTTCCCTCCCAATTTTGTCTGCATTGATTTTGTTTGTACAAAAACTTTTTAACTTAATATAGTCAAATTTATCTATCTGGTTTTCAATTAAGAGTTCCAGTTAGAAGATAAATTTTTTACTCACTGTGTAACTTTAGTCAAGTCTTCATCTGTCTAATCCCTTGGGAACTTTTATAACCAATTTTATTGGTTCTGCCTCAATCCTTAAGAAGGCTTAATTGCTCTGAAAATGGGGGGAGGGGTTCCCTCTCATTCACTGTCCCCTCCCCATCTTCACCCCGCACATAGTGCCTGTTTTATATTGTGGCACAGCTAGTTAAGTTTCCCAGCTCCCTTCACCTCATTCTTCATTCTTCTGTAGGTAATTCATAGTATTCCTTCATTTCAGTGGTATGCCAAACTGCTTCACCCTACTGATAACAAGGTAGTCTCTTATTTATTTGTCTGTAATCAGCAATTTGTCTAAAAACTCTATTTAAGTTTGAGTCTTGAGTAATTTGTTCAGATTATTCATCCTGTTGCAAATCTACCTCTGTGGAAATGAAGTCACACACCAATCCTCTCTCCCATTGGCCTCTGTTCTCCTACACTGCTATACCTGTGCAAAAGCAGCGTTTTTCTGGAACAATTCACTCCCTTTTTGCATTGCAGTGGTCTCCAGCAAGTGCCTGTACTGTTAGCAATATCTTGCTTTGGGTAGCATCACTATGGCAACAGCACATGCTCAGTAACTCTTACTCTTTCCTCCCTTTGGAAAACTAAATCTTTGAAATGTATATGAGAACTGCCATAAACCTCTCACTGAAGCAGCCTAGTGTTTCCCACCACTACCGCCACACCACCACCACATGTTTCTTTCTACCTCATTGTCTTCTTTTACTCAAGGGAAGGAAAATAAGCCCAGGTTTTCTATCCTTCTATATCTGAGACTCATACAGACTTCAGGATTTAGGGCAGAGGCTCTTAAACTGAGGTTAAGAACTTGTTTTTTAAAAATATTTCTTGATAACTATTTTTCAATATGAGTGTTTTTCTTTGTAATGTTAAATATTTGTACATTTAAAAACATTA
>JAJPUD010000616.1:546981-580467 GCA_023553655.1 Myrmecobius fasciatus | reverse complement strand
AAGAAGAAGAAGAAGAAGAAGAAGAAGAAGAAGAAGAAGAAGAAGAAATGAGAAGACTATACAGACTTGAAATTATAACCAATAATATTCTTAGTGAGAGCCATGCAACTAAATATGTTTCATTATTTTTAAAGATTTGGGTTTAAAACTATGGCATAGCACTATTGCACATGAAAGTAAAAAAGTGGTATATTCAGTTTTAACAATCCATAGCCTTGCAATCTAGAACACAGCATTAATGAATAATTTTTAAAATTTCAAAGTCTGAAAGACAGCATAGTCACTTACAGAATATGCTGGTAATATGACTAAAACTTAGCTCCCAAAAATGTGCTTGACTTATTCCTTCTCCTCTCCCTTTTAAAAAGAGTGTTTGAATGCATGCATAGTGAATAAATGTGTATATTCATGAACAAATTATGCATGTACACAGATGGAGAAAGATATATGAAAATGAAAGTAAAGTTCTCCTGAGCAGTTATTACATCTACTTAATTCTTCTGCCTTATAGTTACTGCTGATCTTTTAAAATGATTATTCTATACTGATTTAGAGTAGTACATAGACAATCCTTCCCATCCTACCCCACTATGATCAGAAATTACAAGAGAATCCTAAAACAAATAGCCAATCACCAATACCACTCTGGAAACACAGCTTCAAATGCAGATAGATAAAATATTTTCTTGTACATACAATTAATTGTGCCACTGTTTCTCCTCCCCACCTCCACAAGGGGCAAAAAATTTTTTTTTTTTAAGTTAGCTTTCTATAGCTAGAACAAGTTCAAGTTTTATCTTTGAATGATCTCCAAACATTTTTACTTGTCCACTCTAACAGCCAAAAAATATTTGAGCATGGACCCCCCAATATGCACAAAAAAATGGACATAAAAATCTGAGATAAAATATAAAATAAAATATTTTAAACTGATTTTTATTTTACAGCTTATTTTACATTTTAATGATCTGGGAAAAGAATGAAAAGGAAAGAAAAAAGAAATAAATATAATAAGGAAGAAAAGGAGAGAAAGGGAGTGGAATTTACATTCTTATATCGTCAAGATATATGAGAAGACTGTGAGGCAGATAGATGGTGATATGGATAGAGCACTAACCTGGAGTCAGGAGGACCAAGTTCAAATCCAGTTTCAAATACTTAACACTTCCTAGCTGTGTGACTCTGGGCAAATCACTTAATCCCAATTGGCTCACCAAAAAAAAAGAAAAAAAAATTAGAAGACTATACAGACATGAAATTATAATCAATAATATTCTTAGTGAGAGTGATGCAACTAAATATGTTTCATTATTTTTAAAGATTTTGGTTTAAAACTATGACATAGCACTATTGCACATGAAAGTAAAAGAGTGGTATGTTCAGTTCTAACAATCCATAATGCTGTGCCTCCTCTTCCTCTTGTCCAGACTGCAGTTATAGGTTTTTATCCTTCTTTTTGCCTCTGTAATTCCCCTACATGATACTCTGAAGCTGGAGCTTGTTTTGCTTATGACGAATCTTTTCCCAATTCTATTTGAATTTTGAAATTCCTTTTTGAACATTCCTCTTCCTCTTCCTACCTGTTTTCCTATAGAAATATAAAAAGTCATGTGTGTCTATATACCTATGCATAAATATATTTATCTGGCTGTCTGATTCTACTTTGTCCAGTTTAAATAAAGCAATATTCATGTGAATAAAAACAAAATGTAAATAAACTGCTTCCTTCACATCTGCATAGTCTTTTCATATACTTTGATTATGTGAACTAGTAAGTTCCTCTTTCTTTCTCTCCTTTTTCTTCCCTGGTGTATTTATTTCTTTTCCCTCTTCTTTTCACTCTTCCTTCTGATCATTAATATGGAACAAATGTACTCTACAGTTATTGTTTTACTTAAATACTTCATGATCATATAACCATTTTATGCTTCAAATATATTAATCTTTATAAGTTTTCTCTTGGTGCCTCTGCTTTCTTCTTAAGTTTCTTCTTAGCTCTGGTCTTTTCATCAGAAATGCTTGAAGTTTCTATTCCCTTAAAGATCCATTTAAAAAGAAAAATATTGTGAATTACAGCCTTAGTCCACTAACTAGATAAGTTTTGAGATTTTCTAGTTGTGTTCAACTCTTTGTAACCCCATTTGTGGTTTCCTTGGCAAAGATACTGAAGTGTTTTACCATTGTCTTCTCCAGCAGATGAGGAAACTAAGGAAAATAGGATTAAGTGATTTGCCCAGAATCACAGAGCTATCTGAGACAAGATTTCAACTCAGGAAAGTGAGTTTTCCCAAGTCTAAGTCCAGTACTCTATCCATCATGCCACCTATCTACCCAAGTAAGTTGTATCTATTCTCTCAATGCTTATAGTTTTTCTCTATTACTATAAACCCAAGCTACCACTGAAGTATTTCCCTATTATTAGGGGTGAAGTTGCCTTTAACCATCTAACATTAAGTAGTTTTTACAAGGGATGTTTACTTCAATGATAAAGCAAGAACAACCAATATAACCACCACCAAAAACAATATCTCTGGGGCAATAGACTCAAAAATTAGATTAGTTACTATGTAGTGTTGGTTCAACTACATTCGTGTCCAAAAATGATATTTCTGTCCAATGAGGTCTTGTTTCAGTCACTGATCAGTAGGTACTGCTTTTATTCACATGTCATAGATGAGGAAAATGAAGCAAACAAAAATAAAGTGACCTGACTAAAGTCACACAGCTAACAAGTGACTGAGACTGGATTTGAACTAGATCTTCCTAAATAAAAGTGCATCTCACTAGTCACTGTGTGAGAGATAGAGAAAGAGGCAGAGAAATAAGAAAGGAGAGACAGAGACAGACAGGGAGGTAGAGAAACAGAGACAGTCAGAGACAGAGGGGAGAGAGAATGTGAGAGAGAGAGAGAAACAGAGATAGACAGACAGACAGAGATCGACATACACACACACACACACACACACACACACACACAAAGAGAGAGAAACAGAGACAGAGACAGAGACTGACTCTCTGGAACCCAGACTCTGAAACACTCTGATGGAAGATCCTTTTGAACTCACTAGGTTGTAGAGTCTCCATTCCCTCCACCTAAAACAGAAAAGAACAAATGCCAAAGCCAAAGACCAAGGTCATATGGCATCAGAGGGAGAGAAAGCCCCAAGGCCTTTCCTTTTATGATATTTGTACTACTTGATGTTAGATGGTTAAAGGAAATTAGTGCACTAATCAATTGTTCTAAAAGTGTCACTGAGCTCCCCCAGAAACTAATGAAGAAAAAATAAATAAATAAAATAGCTGAAATTGACTGATATTTCTGAAAATCTCTGCAGATAATCAATAAGCATTCTCTTAAACTACTGGTGAGCATACCTGAACTCATTACAGAATCCCAGGTATGTTTCATAATCTGTTCACACTCTGCACTTCTTCCATATGTCATCACAACTCTTCTGGAAGCAAGCTCCTCTGTGTCTTCAACATCTATAGTATTCTGTGCTTATGCTAGACCACTACAGAAAAGAATATCCTCACTTTTTCAGAGAAGTTGTACTTGTTTGAAAATTTTTTACTTTGGCCTTTTGGATCATAATATTCCAGGATTTCCTATTGTAGTGACTCTCAGTTCTTATATTACTTTGACTGGGTCCTTAATACTTAAAGTCCTTCTTTCTAGTTTCTTGTAGCATATTTTATTTAGCCTGGCAATTCTGAATTTCTACAGTAACATTCCTAGAACTTTTTATTTTGAGATTTCTTTTAAAAGGTAACCAATGGATTCTTTATATTTCTACTTTGCCCTCTGGTTCCAATTGATCTGGGCAGTTTTCATTTATGATTTCTTGAAATACAGGGAGGGACAGAATTTGGAACTCAAAACCATAAAAAACTATTTTAACATATAATTGGGGGAAATAAATAAATATTAAAAATTTAAAAATATAGTATGGGGGTGGATTCGGGGGAAGTGACATGATTTTCAGCTAGTATGAATATGTATATATATATATATACACATATATATATATATATCCCTTGATTTGTTTTCCAAGTTAGTTTGATAGAGGCTGCCTTACATTGTCTTCTCTTTTTCCAGTCATGATTCTGTTGCATTTTTTTATTGTTTTCTTATGGGTTCATTAACTTTAGTTTGGCAATTCTAATTTTCAGAGAGTCTGTTTCTTGGATAAAATTTACTATTTTCTGTTATAAACTATTTATTCTTTTTTTTTCAATAGTATTTTATTTTTCCAAATACATGTAAAGATAGTTTTCAACATTCATTTTTTTAATTAAAGCTTTTTATTTTCAAAATATATGCATGGATAATTTTTCAACATTGATCCTTGCATAGACTTGTGTTCCAAATTTTCCCCTCCTTCCCTCCACCCCATCCTGTAGATGACAAATAATCCAATACATCAACATTCATTTTTGAAAGATTTTGAGATCCAAATTTTTCCTTCTTCTTTCCCTTACCTCCTCCCAGACAGCAAGCAATCTGATATGTTATACATATACAATCCTTTTAAACAAGATATTGCTGAAAACAAACTCTAGGGGCTAGGTGAAACTTGGATCTAACATTTGACTTGAAGGGAGCATAGGGAAAATTCTAATCTAAAAAGAATGATTGGCTAGAATGTGTCTTCTCTGAAACACAAGAGGCATACTATAGTAATCATGCTAGAACAGTTATTTGGGATCTCCTTATTCATAGCTCTTTCTATAGGATTGTTTTGTTCTGTGTTTCCCCCTTAGACTCACCAATTAGTAAGAATGCAACCACAATTATTCACATGCTTTTTTTTTCCCTTTGGGAAATTCTGCTCTCCAGCCATTCAAGTTCTTCCTCTGTTCTATGGTTTGGTTTTTGATAGTTGTTCATTCTACCAGGGGCAAGATGCTAAGACCCCACTTCATGCAGATTAACTCAATTTTCCCTTAAAACATATTGAAACTCAATGAAGAGGGGAGCAGTATTGAATGTTGTGTAGATTAATAGGAAAGGGAAAAAGAAGAAGAGGATAAAGAAAGGATGGAAGAGGGAAGGGAGAGGTTAAGTAATAGCAAGGCAAAATAGCAGGTAAAAGTAAAGCAGAGGAATCAGAAGGGATACACACAAATATAATAATGATGATCAGATGAGTAATCAAATTATAAGCATCTTTTAATTATGACTTCAGACTCATTTTGATGTTTTTGGACTTTGGTATCATTTTGATCTTTACTGTGTGGTTTTTGGTTGCACTCTGTACAAACATAAAGCAGCATTTTGTAACTTCATAACAAATCTTATTTGTTCCAAGTATTTTTTTAAAAAGAGACACATCATTAAAAATGTACAGACTATTGTTTCATCATTAAAAACAAATAATGATGATCAGATGTAGAATGTATTAGGGGAAAAACAGGAGTAATCATTGATCTCAGAAAGTTAAAGCTAAAATAGATTTAATCAAAAGAGAAAACTGAAACACTATACTATATGTCAGCCACATTAATCAATATTGTTTTAGAATATTTAAAACAACTAGACAGTATAAAGTTGAAATATTGCTATGGTGTAGGAAATGATGAGTTAGTAGATTTAGAAAATTATGCAAAGATTTGGACTTATGAAAGATGATGTTATCCAATTCACAACTTTAGCAAAGTTGCACAAAATAAATCCACATAAATCATCAGCATTTTTATATATTATCAACAAAGTCCAACAGCAAGAGATATAAAGAGAAATTCCATTTAAAATAATTGTCAATAACATAAAATATAAAATAAAATATTTGGGAATCTATTTGCCAAGGCAAAGTAAGGAACTATATGAACACAACTACAAAATACTTTCCACACAAATAAAGTCAGAAAAATATCAAGTGCTCATGGGTAAGCTGAGCAAATATAATAAAAATTACAATACTACCTAAATTAATCTACTAATTCCAATCAAACTCCCAAGAAATTATTTTATAGACCTAGAAAAAAATAATAACAAAATTCATCTGGAAGAACAAAAGATCAAGAATTTCCAGGGAAATAATGGGAAAAAAAGGAAATAAAGGTGGCCTCATTGTGCCAGAACTAAAACTATATTATAAAGCAGCAGTCATCAAAACTATTTGGTACTGGCTAAGAAACAGAGTAGTTGATCAATGGAATAGGTTAGGTTCATAGGACAAAATAGCCAATGATTATGGTAATCTAGTGTTTGACAAATCCAAAGACCCCAGCTTTTGGGATAAGAATTCACTATTTGACAAAAACTGCTGGGAAAATTGGAAATTAGTATGGCAGAAACAAGGCATTGACCCACACCTAACACCACATACCAAGATAAGATAAAGAGTGATATTATAAGCAAATTAGAAGAACAAAGGATAGTTTACCTCTCAGATCTGTGGGAAAGGAAGAAATTTGTCACCAAAGAAGAATTGGAGTTCATTATTGAACACAAAATAGATAATTTTGATTATATTAAGTTAAAAAGGTTTTGTACAAACAAAACTAATACAGACAAGATTAGAAGGGAAGAAACAAACCTGGGACAATTTTATATTCAAAGGTTCTGATAAAGGCCTCATTTTGAAAATATGTAGAGAATTGACTCAAATTTATAAGAATTCAAGCCATTCTTCAATTGATAAATGGCCAAAGGATATGAACAATTTTCAGATGAAAAAATTGTAACTATTTCTAGTCATATGAAAAGGTGCTCTAAATCACTATTGAATAGAGAAATGCAAATTAAGACAACTCTGAGGTACCACTGCACACCTCTCAGTTTGGCTAAGAAGAAAGGAAAAGATGATGAATGTTGAAGGTGATATGGGAAAACTGGGGACACTAATACCTTGTTGGTGGAGTTGAGAACTGATTCAACCATTCTGGAGAGAAATTTGGAACTATGCCCAAGGGCTATTAAAATGTACACACCCTTTGATCCAGTAGTGTTTCTACTGGGCTTATATCCCAAAGAGATCTTAGAGGAAAAGGAACCTACATGTGCAAAAATATTTGTGGCAGCCCTTTTTTGTAGTGGCAAGAAACTGGAAACTGAATGGATGCCCATCAGTTGGAGAATGGTTTGAATGAGTATATTATGTAAATTTGGCAGAATGATTTCAGAGAGGCCTGGAGAGACTTACATGAACTGATGCTGAGTGAAATGAGCAGAACCAGGAGATCATTGTAAACAGCAATAACAAGATTGTATGATGATCTATTCTGATAGATATGGCTCTTTTCAACAATGAGATGATTCAGGCCAGTTCCAGTGATCTTGTGATGAAGAGAGCCATCTACATCCAGAGAGGATTGTGGGAACTGAGTGTGGATCACAACATAGCATTTTCACTCTTTTTGTTGTTGTTTGCTTGCATTTTATTTTCTTTCTCTTTTTTTCCTTTTTGATTTGATTTTTCTTGTGCAGCAATATAATTGTATAAATATGTATGCATATATTGGATTTAACCTGTTTAACATATATTGGATTACTTGCCATCTAGGGGAGGAGGTGGGGAGAAGGGAGGGAAATTGGAACACAAGGTTTTGCAAGGGTCAATGTTGAAAAATTATCCATGCATATGTTTTGAAAATAAAAAAGCTTTTTTTTAAAAAAAAAAGGAAGATAGTTATACACTTTTCAGAAAAACAAAGAACAAGCAAACATCTTACACACATGTATATAAATGTATGAGTATATTTATGTATATTATTATAGATATCTTTGTATATGGATTGTGTGTGTATATACATATAAATAGATCTACTCTTAATTATAGACTTCTTGGGAAATTGGCAGGGGGGGGTGGGGAGGAATGAGGAAAGGGGAAAAAATAATAAAGTAGAAATTGCATAGCAACGAACCAAAAAAATCCTATAAGGAAATAAAGAAAAGATGGACAGCTCTGAATACAATGTGTAGTATCTATTATATGGAAACGAATTGTCTCATATTTTGAATCCTCTTATGTTGTAGAGTGCACATGGCAATTTTTTTCTATTTTTTATTTAATTTTTAAATTAATTAATTAAAGATATTGAAATTGTACTTGAGATTTAATTGGTTCAAGGGACTTGGGCCCAAGATATTGATATAGTGTTCTGATTGCTTAAGTACAAAAACAGCCAGGACATAAGTGATGGAATTTCTCCCTTAAGTATCTGACCACAAACTAGCAAGATGACCACTGCTGACAGGAAAGTTGCACTCAACTGAATCAAGGGTATATCACTGATGAATTTCTCTTGCCTGCTTTGAATACCTTTTATTTGCTATAGCTAAGTAAATCCCTTTTTGTCTATTGTTAAATTGATGAGAAAAATCTTATTTAATTCCAATTTTGAATAAGAGGTACCTGACCAGCCTGGTTAGACCTGGTCTAAATTCTTATAGTTAATACTTTTGGAATTGAATAATCTCCTTAAAGTAGGAAATGGTCAGTTCAAAGGAAGGTAGCTGAGTAGGCTTCTTGCTTATGGTCTCGATTCTGGTAATAGTATCCTTCAATACCACTAGAGAACTGGAAAGTAAACTGTCTGGGGCCATTCAGCCCATAGAGATAGCTATGAAAATACTCTTATTTTCAAGAAATTAACTGCAAAAAACTGTCTTATGTTGTGCCCAAAAGTAAAAAGGAATTAAGAAACTTCTTGATGAGGGTGAAAGAGGAAAGTGTAAAAGAGCTTAAAACTTAACAAAAAAATATAAGACCTTGACAACTGGTCCTATCACTTCCTAACAAATAGAGGGAAAAGAAATGGAAGCACTGTCAGATTTTATATTCTTGGGCTCAAAGATCACTGCAGACCGTGACTGCAACCATGAAATTAAAAGAGGCTTGCTCCTTGGAAGGAAAGCTATGGCAAATCTGGACAGCATACTAAAAAGCTTGCCAAGCAAAAAGATATTATATCACCTTGCCAACAAAGGTGCATATAGTCAAAGCTATGGTCTTTCCAGAAGTAATGCATGGTTATGAGAACTGGACTACAAGGAAAGCTGACTGCCACAGAATTGGCATTTGGGAAAGATTGAAGGAAAAATGAAAAGGGAGTGGCTGAGGATGAGATGAATAGAGAGTGTCATGAACTTGGTCAGAGTTCAAGAGACAGTGAAGGTAGGGTCACAAAAAGTTGGACATAACTGAACAATAACAATTTTTAAATTTGGAAGGCCTGGGCAATCTTCTGACAATTTTAATCTCTAAGTTCATCTAAGAGTTCTTAGAACTCAATTTGTCTTCAAACTAGCAATAAGGGATTGACTTCTGAGGACTAGACGGTTTTATTCCCTCAAGGAACTAGATGCTGAAGAATGAGACCATCCCTTCCCTTGAAAATCTGCCCAAGACCAGATGGATTTTTATCAGTAATAGTCATCACTTGATTGCCTTGGGAAACCTGTTAAAAAAGAAAGATACTACCAATTTAAATGGAGCTCTCTGTGAAGTAAATTTGAACATCCTTTCATCTTGGTAGTTTAAAAGAAATTACTTTTGTCTTTTGGTCCTTATCTGTGAGATGTGGGGGGAGGGGAACACCCTTCACTCTCAATCCCCAGTACTCACTGGGAATGAGAAGAGGAAGACATGTTTAATTTTGAATGGCTTTTTTGGGGAATGGAAATGCAGCTGATCAAGAAGTCCTCTTGGATTGAATAATATGAGAGACTGCTGAGAGAATGCAAACCAAGGCAGATACGTTACACAATAAAATATTCCTCATCAAACTGGGAGTGTGGATCTTCAAGGAATAGCAAAGAGACCAGTGTGGGAAATATAAGAAGTCTAGAAAGGGATTGGAAGTTAGGTCATTGAAAGTCAAAGGACATGGTTTCAGAAACTCCCTTAATACATGGGATTTTACTCAACTACAGAATGGTTGTGGCAGACTTCAAGGTTTACTTCCAGTTTATGTCTCCAGGAGTGTGTATGGCTCCCTTGAACGTGCCTTTTAAGTTTTGAGTGATGACACATTTCCAATTACTTGTGAAAGTCAACAAGGTGTCAAGTTAGCCTTTTTCATGGAACTTTCCTTGGGGATCTTGGGGAATCCAGATCTGAGAACATGCCCATAGGTATTCCTTTTCAGATCCTCACTCCTCCTCACCAAACCCCCCCCCCCACTCCATTCATACCACCTAGATACTTTTTTTCAGTCAATATATAGCAAGAATACCTTTCCTCCCCTGGATTTTACCCATTTCAATAAAACCAAACAAAAAAATATTCCTTATCCCCCAATTTTCCCTAATCTTTCTACAATCTTAAGGGAATAAATGGATTGCAGCTCCAAAGTAATACCATCTGCAAATGGTTGACCATCTTTGGCCCATAGCTGTATATGGGTATATATGGACTGTTGAGGAACATCTTTACCCTTTTCCTTGTAGTTTGGAGATTGTTTTGGTTTTGTCTTGTTTTGGTTTGGTTTTTTAAACTGTGCTGAGAAAACTAGAACTTTTTGTATGATATTTTGGAGAGCACTGAAAATTGTGATATGAATTTTTTGGGGGGTGGGGATTTATAGTAAAAGCTCTTGAAACAACTCTTTTCTCAACTGGGCTCAAATGAACCCTATAGGGAGGGCTGGGAAGAGAGAGTGTATCAGTTTAAAAAGTTTTTAAAGACTGTTATTACTTTCATTCCAAACACCATGAACATACAGTTTAGAACTAAGGACTCAGAGAGGGGTAGGTGAGGGAACTTTGTGGAAGTCAGACCCCAGGTAAGCACCCTCCCCTGGCTGAAATGTTGAGGCATTATTTCAGAGTCAGCACAGACCACAGGGCCTTTTTCCCCTTCATTTCAGAGTCAGTGAGATGATAATTATTTCCAGGTTGAGTTTCCTGCAATGTAATCATTAAAGAATGCCATTATTCCTCTATAAATCATTGAATTATTCTATCCCTATTGCCATAACAACCATCCCCCAATACCTTCATGATAATGAGATGAAATTTAATTGAGGTATGTTCCTATGAACTCTTCTCTTAGACAAATTATGGAGGGAAGAAATTATTCACATACCAGAACATCTAAAAAGATGTTTCGTTGTTTCTGGGAGATAAATTAACTGGAAATTGCCTGCTGAGTGACCCAGAATACATCAGGAGAGAAGGCCATTATTAAGGGACTGCCAGTTGCCCTAACCAAAGGTGAGAAAGTTTTGAACATACAGTGTGCTAGTTTCCCATGGTTCATACTCAATTCAATCTGCTCTTTAGGAATATAATTTGGTTGTTTTTTGGTTTGTTTGTTTTTTTCAAATTAGCTAACAAAATTTTTTTCTCTGTGTGCCCCACTTACTTCCCTCTCCCCAACCCCCAAATAAACAAAAAGGAAAAAAAACCTCATAATAAGAGTATATAGTAAAACAAAACAAATTCCCTTCTTGGCCATATCCAAAACTGTAGGCTTTATTTTTCAACTTGAATACTTCATACCTCTGTGAGGAGGTTCATCTTTGGTCCTCTGGAATTGTGGTTTGTCATTGCATTGATTAGAGTTCTTTGCAACATTATTGTTATTGTATAAATTGTTCTTTTGGTTCTGTCCGTTTCACTTTGCATCAGTTTATAACAAAAATTTTCTTTGAAAGCAAGGAACCTTCTTTTTGTAGGGCAAAAAACTGGAAACTCAGTGAATACGCATTAAGGGAATAGCTGAATAAGTTATGGTATATGGATGTAATGAAATACTGTTATTCTATATGAAATGATGAGTAAGCTGATTTCAGAAAAGCCTGGAAAAATTTTTTAATGACAACAATGATACTATATGCTAAAACTTTGGGGTGTCAGACAATGCAATGCTGAAGGACTCATCAATAAAGAATAAATCAATGAAATGTGGATTCAACTTAAAAAAACAGAAAAGCAAAAACTCCAACTAAAAACAAAAAAAAATGGATCTTATCAAAATCAAAGAAAAATTGACAGAATTAAAAGTAAAACATTAAATCTAGAAGCTGGTTTTGAGGGGAAAACTATTAAAATAGTAAATTAAAGTGACTTGTCTTTTTTAAAAGAGAAGAAAACTAGATGATCAAAATAAAAATTGAAAAATAAGATTTCACACATGGCTCTCTTCAACAATGAAATGTTTCAAACCACTTGTTCACTGAAGAAAGCCATATACACCCAGAGAGAGGGATGCGAAATGTGGACCACAACATAACATTCTCATACTCCTTTATTGACGTTTGCTTACATTGTGTTTCCTTTATCTGCTATATCGTTTGTGTAGATAAGATTTTTCTTGCACAACAATGATAAGTTTGGAAATATGTATACATATATTCGATTTGCCAATATTTTAACATAATTAACATGTAGTGGATATCCTGCCATCTAGGGGAGGGGTGGGGAGTTGGGGGGAAAAATTTGTAACGGAAAGCTATGTAAGGGTTATTGTTGAAGAATTACCCACACATATGTTATGCAAATAAAAGAAAATTTAAAAAAGAAAAAAAAAAGAAAAATAAGATTTCACAATAGGTTAAGAGGAAATTATTAGAAACTACTCTTCCCAATGATACATCTGATAAATTGAAAAACCTCATAAATGAAATGAATGGATATTTACAGAAATGCCCCCCCAAAAAAAAACCCAAATGAACAAGAAAAAAATAATTGAAATAACTTAATCTCAGCAAAAGAAATTGAACAAGCCATAAATAAACTCCCCAAAGGAGGAGAGGGTGACATATGAAGACTATCTAGAACAAAATAGATCAAAAAGTTAATTCTGTAATATGTTTAAAGGACAATTAGCTCTGATTTACATAAATTGTAAATTTTGTAAATACATAAATTTCTACAAAAATATTTGTAGAAATATAGAAAAATGGAAATCTACTTTGGAAATTGAATGAACTGGCTTCATCTTGTGACTTAATTCTGGATCTAATTTATTCCCTTTCTATTTAATTATGAGTGTAAACAATTATGGGAATTGTGAGAAAACTTTATTGCATTGTTTGAACTGTAAAACCTGGATCACTTCTTCCTGATGCTTTGTTGTTATTGTTCAATCATTTTCAGTCATGCCTGACTCTTCATGACCCTATTTGGAGTTTTTTTGGCAAAGGTACTGAAGTGGTTTGTCATTTCTTTCTCCTGCTCATTTTACAGATAAAGAAACGAAAATAAACAGGATTAAGTGACTTGCCAGGATCATACAACTGGTAAGTGTCTAAGGCCAGATTTAAACTCAGGTAGATGAGGCTTCCTGACTCCACGTCCTGTACTCTATCCATTGAGCCACCTAGTTACCCCTATCTGTTGCTTAGAAACCCTTGACTTCAGAGCCTAGATTATGTTGACCAGAAATCCAGTCAAATCTGGAGGTTGATATGTTTTTTCACAATTATACATCTCAACCAATCCACAAGTCTTATCTGAAAATTAACTCTACTGTTTCGATGTACCTTTGATTAAATACAGAGACACTTGAGAGTTGTTGGACATCTTTTTTCCTGATTTCAGGACATTGCACCCACCTGTTCACTCTTCTCTTCCCTTCCCAATCCCAAAATCCTTAATCTTTCTTCCAATTAGAAATCAGATTGTCTAATCTTGTATCCTGATTTATATAATCCATTAGTTGTTTTCTTTTAATGCATAAAAATCTATTTCCTCCCACACTAGGATCCAAGGCCTGGTCCCAATTTGTTATGCAATTGACATGTATGTCTTAATAAATCAATATGTTTAGAAGCTCAAACCTTTGTTTCCTCACTTATTTCAGATTTTACCCATCACACTATGAAATTTCTCTATGAAAAATATGGCTTGGTAAATATATGAGTAAAAGAGAAATCACAGAAAGAAAATTATAGAATTATACCTTTAATGAATATTGATGCAAAACATATTTAATAAAATATTAGCAAACAGACTACAGCAACACATTTAAAAGATTATGCATTATGACCAGGTTGGAATAATATCAGGATTGCAGAATCATTTCATTATTTGGAAAACCATAAAATATATAGACAATTTAATTTACAAAAATAAAAATCACATGTTTATACCAATAGAGACAGAAAAAGCTTTTCACAAAATATTATTTTTACAAATAAATATTCATTAAGTTAGAGAAATAGACCTTTATTATGGTAAATGTTAACTAAAATCAGTAACTAACATTATCTATACTAGAAAAACACTAGAGACCTTTTCAATAAGATTAGGAATAAAATGAATATAACCATTGTCACCACTATTATTAATGTTAGTTTATTTAATATATAAATAAATAGTTATCAAGTGCCTACTATGTGCCAAATACTATTAAATATTATTATTACATATTAAATATTAAATAAATTAACTTTTTAAAAGTTTAGTGCTATGTCAGTGAAACTACCAAAGGATTTAGAACTAGAAAAGAAAAAAACTTTTAAAAATGCATATGGGGGGCAGCTAGGTGGCGCAGTGGATAGAGTACCAGCTCTGAAGTCAGGAGGACCTGAGTTCAAATTTGGTCTCAGACACTTAACATTCCCTAGCTGTGTGACCCTGGGCAAGTCACTTAACCTCAATTGCCTCAGCAAAAAGCAAAAAAAAAGAAAAAAAAATGCATATGGGAGAATAAAAGATAAGACTATTGGGAGAAATAATGAAAAAAAATGGAATTAGACATTGCAATACCAGATTTCAAACTATAATATAAAGTTGTAATCATCAAAATTATTTAATACTGACTTTAAAATAAAATAGTTATAGAACAGAATATGTGCACAATATATGAAAGCAACTGAATATAATGGCACTGTGTTCAATAAACCCAAGGGCAATCACTAGATTAAAGATGAAGTATTTGGGAGAAAAAAAAAAAAAAACTAAGAAAATTGGAAAGCAATCTGGGAAAAACAGGCATAAACCAACATCTCATGCCAAAAAAAAAAAAAAATCCAAATGGATATATTACTTAGATATAAAATGTTAAAATATGCTTCACATCTATGAATAGGCAATAAATTATTGACCAATCAAGTATTAAAAAGAATCACAAGAATTAGTCGACAATTTTGATTACTTTAAACTGACCGCATTCAAAATCAATGTAGTTAAAATTAGAAGGGAAACATTTAAGCAAAGGGGAAAAAATCTTCATAGTCAATTTCTCTGCTAAGATAAGAAAGATAAAGTTTTGATAAAGGCATAATATATAAGATTTACTCTATAGGGAACTAATATAAATATATATGTATTTATAACCTATAAGAATAGCCAATCCTCATAGATAAATGGTCAATGAAAATTAACAAAATTCTCAAAAGAAGAAATACAAACTGTCAACCATGATTTGGAAAAAAAAAAATCCAAACTGCTAATAATAAGGGAAAAGTAAATTAAAACTTTGTTTTAAAATAGAACTTGGTTCTACTTCAAACCCATCAGTTTGCCAATTTGGCAAAGATAAACCAAAAAAAGAAAAATGATAATTGTTGGAAGGGACAAGGGAATGGACACACTAAAGCACTCCTGAGAGGAAATGTGAAGTGGTCAAACCACTCTCAAAACCAATTTTGAACTATTCTCAAAAGTCACTAATTTGTGCATGCCCTTTGATGCAACAATACTACCACAAGGTTTATCAAAGTGATCAAAGATAGAAGGAAAGGATTTATGCTGAGATAACAATGGTGGTGCAATGGATTGAGTGCTAAACTTAGAAGTTAAGAAACTGAATTCAAATCTCTGCTCTGACATTTAGTTCCTGTGCAATTTGAGGCACATTACTTCACCTCCTTAAGCCTCAGTTTTCTCATCTATAAAATAAGATAGGGATGGGGGACTGAACTAGAAACTTTTTTATTTGAACTAGGAAATTTAAGGTCCCTTTCAGCTGTGAATCTATATTCCTAAGTACAAATATAATAATGTTCCTTGTTATAGTAAAGAAATGGAAAGGCAAGTGTTTCTAATTGAATAACAACTGAAAAAAATCATTGCATGTGAATATCATTGTATCATTAGCAGCAAAATGAGGAGAGGATTTAAAGAAACTGAGAAAGAATTATATAAATTGATTTAGAGTTAACTGAGCAGAGCTTAAGAACTCTAATCCATGCAAAGACAAATCATGAAGCAGCTTTTCAGATGTGACCTGTCCCGTTCAAATTTGTTTTACTTGATTATATTTATTTGTTACAAGGAAGAGCTTTGTTCATTATGGTAGTCAGTGCTGTGGAGGGTGGGAGAGTAGATGGATACTGCTGGTATAGCACTATTAACAATTTTCAGGGTTTTTTATTATAAACTTGAAAATAATTTTTAAATGACCATTTCCATGTCCAAAGAAAGAGAGATGAGGATATCAGCTTATCCACCAGCTCCAATATTGTAAAGGAAAACAATTTTGAAAGACATAACAACTTGATCAATGCAGTAATCCAGAAGACACAAGGAACATGGGTCATTCTATCCCTTTCCAAGGTGGGGCTGGACTCTCTGTAAACTCAAAGTTGTGATTGTCAGAGACTTTTGTATAAGAACCACTGGAATAGATGATTTCTAAGGTCTCTTCCAGCTCTAAATTATTTTTTAGAGGTAATGAGATTAAGTAACTTGCCCAGAATCACACAGCTAGTAAGTGTCTGAGACTGGATTTGAACTCAAGGCCAGTGCTCTATCCACCTAGCTACCCCCCAGCTTCTTTAATCCAATACCTCTGAGAGAAAGAGACAGACACAGAGAGACAGACACAGAGACAGAGAGAGAGAATGCAAAGGAATGTGGTTACAAGGCAAGATAACAAAAATGAAAGGAAGGAGAATGAAGACAAAAGAAGTCATCAGTCTCTTTTTTAAAAACTAAAACCAAACAAAGCAATCCTAATAGACGTTGGATAGAAAATGCCATCTGCTTGCAGGAAAAGAATTGTGGAGATTGTAAATCAACACATGCTATGTTCACTTCTTTTTTCATTTTTTTTCCTCTCTCATGGTTTTTCCCTTTTGTTCTGATTTTTCTCTCCCAAAATGATTCACAAAGCAATATGTATTAAAAATAAATTAATTAATTAAAAAGTAAAGTTGGATTGGGATGGTGTAGAGCAAAACTTCTTAAACTATGGGTTATGATCCCATTTGTGGTCATGTAACTAAATGTGGGAGTCATGAAAATTTGGCAACAGTAAAAGGTATCAAATATTCCTCCAAGATTTAATTCTTTATGTAAAAATAAACATGCACATCCATCTCATTAGTATACAAAATTGCTTCTGTCTTTAATAACTGGTAAAATTATACATATGCTAAGGAATTGTTTTAAAATAAATTTCTTCATGATTTATTATCAATAAGTGTTTGAATTGTATATCTATTTTATATACCTATATATCTGGTGTCCCATAAAAATTTCTCAGGAGAAAAAAGGTCACAAGTGGAAAAAGTTTAATCCCTGATAAAAAGGAAAAGGAACAGGAAGAGATGAAGGATGACAGGGAGTGTGCTTTTACTTCTGTTCTTGTTCTGTCTTTTCAGTAAATAATTCCTTTTGTAAAAACAAAATTAAAAATCCTTTCTGTGTCCAATCTCCAATCAACTAGATGAAAAGGAAGAAGCTTGGGAATCACAAGTGAGTAATTGTGGTGTACTTTAAAAATCAAAGACAAGGAGATCCTCAAGTAATAATTCATGGTAGAGATAGTGAGTCCTCTTCTCAAAGAAGAAATATGATTGTTAATAGGAAATTATTATGGTGTACTATTTATCTGATAGCAAATCAGTGGGACTCATTGCACTAAAAGTCCCTGCCTTAAAAATTTTCTAAATGCAGAATTAGCCAGAGAAAGGAAGAAAAGATGAAGAGAGAGGTCTTACAAGAGCAGAACTGAAACCTTAAAAAGAATTAGAGGCAGGGAGGGATCCATTGGTGGAGAGAGGTTAAGTAAATAGCAAGCAAGTTAGGAGCAGAATGAAAGCAAAGGTCAGCAGGGATAGGAAAGATATGTCTATGTGTGGGGGTATGTGTGTGTATGTATGTATGTGTGTATATATAAATATATCCTTTCTTAACTATATATAGCCTGTTTGGGTGAGGGAGGATGAAAGTAGGAAAAAATAAAAGTAAAAAAGGTATGCAGCAGAGAACAAAGGAACAATTTACAAGGAAATAAAGAAAAGATGGACACTCATGAACAGAATTTCTTCTATTAATATATATAATCTTGAATCCTCTCTGATGTTCTGCTGGGCAGATGACAATGTTCTCTTTTGTTTTATTTTATTTTGTTTTGTATCCCTTTTCTGTTTTTCTTATTCTTTTTCTTTAAACAAAATAAATTTGGGGAATAAAAGAATTAGAGGCAAATGAGAGGAAGAACATAGATTGGAAGTAGTATAATATAATGAATGGAGTCTTGGAGTTAGCAAGTATCTGACCATAGGCAAGTCTGCAAACTTCTTGGGCCCTCATTTTTCTCATCTGCAAAATAAATATAATAATTGTACTTACCTTACATGATTGCAATGAAGCTCAAATAAGATTTGTAAACTTCAAAGCCATTATAAAAATATGACCTGGCTACTACAATTATTGTTTGTTTTTCTAAATTGTTACACAGACTTCAATTCAACTTATTTCTCTGGCTTTTGTGATACATTGGGTAAAGTCTATAGAGGCCACTACTGTTACTTTCCTTGGGAAAATGCAAAGTTTAACTAGTATTTTTTTTTAAGTTCTGGTATCTCAATTTCAACATGTTCAAAATTTAATTCAATATCTTTCTCCAAAATGTATTCCTCTTTCTGATCACTATTTGTGATACCACACATTGACCTAATTTCTCATGATCATAATCTTTGGATTACCTTTGCTTCTTCCTTCTCCCTCACCTTCATTTGTAATGTTGTTCGCCCACCCACCTTTGGTCCCATTCACTACTATCAGAACATGTCTATGTCCCTTTGTCTCTATTCCCAGTGTCATTCCCCTATAATAAACCCTCATTACTACCCATCAGTATTATTGCAATAATCTCCTTACAAATCTTTCCATGTCCACTTTCTCTCTACTATAGACTATTTAGTTCAGTGATTTTTAACATATTTTTGTGACTGACTTTTGGAAGCATTTGGTGAAACCTAGGGACCCCTTTCTCAGGATAATATTTTTTAAATGCATAAAGTAAAATACATAGGATTACAAAGGAAATTAATCATATCATAACAGCTATTAAACTATGATTTTTTAAAAAGTCAAGTTCATGATATCCAGATTAAGAATCTTTGGTTTGGGGAAGCCAGGTGGTGCAGTGGATAGAGCCCCAACCCTGAAATCAGGAAGACCTGAGTTCAAATCTCAGACACTTAACACTTCCTAGCTGTGTGACCCTGGGCAAGTCACTTAAACCCAATTGCCTCAGCAAAAAAGCAAAAAAAAAAAAAAAGTCCTTGGTTTAATCAATTAGGGAATGACTGAATAAGTTATGATAAATGAATGATGATATGATAAATGAAATTAATGGAAAATTATTGTTTTATGAGAAATGATGAACAGGCCAATTTCAGAAAAACCTCAAAAGACTTACATGAACTGATGCTGAATGAAGTGAACAGAACCAATAGAACATTGTACACAGTAACAAAAAGATTATGTGATGATCAATTATGAAAAACTTAGCTCTTCTCAGGAATACAGTGATCCAAGACAATTCCAGTGGGATTTGGGATGGAAAATCCCATCTGCATCCAGAGAAAGAACTATGAAGACTGAATGTAGATGAAAACATACTATTTTCATCTTTTTTGCTTGCTTTCTTTTTCTCTTGGTTTTTCTTTTTTCCTTTTTTTTTTTTTTTTTTTTGGTTCTGACTTTTCTCTCACAACATGACTAATATGGAAATATGTTTAAATGACTGTACATGTATAACCTATATCAGACTGCTTGCTGTCTTTCAGGAAGAGGGAAGGGGGAGAGGAAGAAAAAAAATTTGGAACTCAAAATTTTACAAAAAGGAATATTGAAAATTATCTTTACATGTAATTGAAAAAATAAATATTACTGAGGAAAAAATTCTTAATCTAAAATAATCTGCTAGGATAATTTCCCTTATGCATATATATACATATATATATATATATGGGTATTATTATTCTTCTATCCAAAAATCTTCTTAGGTTTTCTTACTCTCCAGTAAAATTCAACTTTTTTGCTTGGGATTTAAGGTCCTTCATGAATTGGTACAACTATACCTTCCCAGCCTTATCTCTTTTACCACTGTTCAAGAACTAGCCAAACTGATTTGTTCAGTTACCTAAATGTGTCACACACTTTTGGAATCCTATTTTTCCTTATAATGTTCCTTATACCTGGAATTTTCTTCAATCCTTTCTCTAACTGTTGAATTCCTATCCATTCTTTAAGACTCAACTGAAATGCCATCTTTGTCTCCCTACTAGACTAAAAGCTTAAGAAAGACATGGATTATATCCTACCTAAAAGGTATATCTCTTCCCTGTACTAGGCATAGTGCTCTGCACAGAGTAGATTTAATGCTTATACGTTTGTTGAATAAATTAAGGAATGAATGCCCTGCCTTCTTTTATAAGAGAAGAAACCAAGACCCAGGAGGGGTTTTTTACTAAAGTCACTCAGCTAGTAAGCAGCAGAGCCATCGTTCGAAAATCCAGATGTCTTGACTTCCAATATGTCCTATTAAGCCCAACTGTGAGGGGAGATTCCTACCCGGGGGGCAAAGGATTTAGTAATCAGCCTTTGCTTTCTATTAGTGAGTTCTTAGCACCATGCTTCCCCACATGACTGATAGACAGTCCCAGTCCTAGACTGTTGTCTAGTTTTTGTTTTAAGAGGAGGGGCAGGCTACAAGAGGATCTTAGTGAGCCAAGAGTAAAGAAGCACTCTTTGGTTACTTGCTGGTAGCATTGACCCACAGCAGTTAGAAGAGTACTTAAGAGGAAAAGTTATGAGGACCCATTCTTATAAGGTCTAGTGAGGGGGTGGGAATAGACTGTCTTACCTATATCAGCTTAGGATCACCTCATTAACATATCAATGTCATCTAAAATTTATCAAAACCCCTTTAGAGTTGCCTTATCAGCATAACTATTTTTCTGGTTCTACTGGACATGTCTGCAACTTATAGGCTGATAGCTTTTAGTTAGGGCCTCGATGGCTTCTCTTAATTTAACACATAAGTCTTTGGATGTGGTCTTAATTTAGAAGTTCCTTTTATGTTCCTCCTTATACTCTAAGTTCCTAGTTTCTATTGATTCTTAATTTACATATTTTTTTAACTATACTACTGGTAGAATAGTCATAGAGACCATAACCTTATCATTAAGTGAAAAATTATTATTTTTTATTATTAGGTAGAAAATTCTAGACTTCCAGTTAAGATGACAAAGTAAAAGGTCATAAAGTTGCTCATTACAAGCAAGTATATTAAAAGGACACTAAAGCAAGAAGCACAAGTTCTTCCATGCAATGAGAACTGCCCAAAAACTCCAGTAAAAGTAGGTGTAAGAATCCAACCAGAGAAGTCAACTTTGGCTCACATAAATGCAGTCATAATAGGAAATGCAGTGCCACTTCCTCCAAATACACTTGACACTAACCCCTGGCCTTGACAAAAAGTCCCAAGTCAGTGTAAATTAAAGTAACAGGCACTTGAAGACACATCTGGGCACTGGAGCATCAAAACAGAAGCTCAGATCAGAAAGAGCCAAGATCTGAGCCTTGGTCCTATGAAACAGCCAGAGTTCTTTCCAATTCACCACAATATGCTAGATACGACTAAAGTTCTTTAATTCTGTCTGTCATTGTCACAATTAAACTGGCTTCCCCTGGATGAAATAAATCCTAAAGTGTTGGGGAGTATTTAATGCAAAGGTTTTCAAATTAGGGGTTAAATTGAAGCAAAAAGTCCTCTGGCAGGGAAAGAGCTATGAAACAATTGCGGTGGATTTCTTATTTTTTAAATGACTTTTTACTGATATCCTTGGGTTATATTGTTTTTTTGTTTTTTTTTTTTACAACACTAGAATTTCTCTCAGGATTCTTCTTCCAACCCCTCCCATACTGCCATCCCATATAACAATAATTTTAAAGAAAAAAATAGAAGGGAGGAGAATAAAAAAAATTAGCAAAATAGGATAGTATATCAAAAAAATCCAAAAATACGGGTGATGTTCTATATTTGAAGACACCCATACTTCTGCAAAGGAGTGATTATGGGGCTATTTTTTACTGAGACCTTGTTTGTCCTTTGTATTTTTCCCCCAATATTCTCCTTTGATTGTTTTGTTGTTGTTGTTTCTCTTTATATTAACATTGTAGTAATTACTGGATTTGTTTTGGTATTATGTAGGGACTTTTTTTCTTATCAATAACCTCGTTGAAATATAGGGGTAGTAGTGGAATCTCTGAGTCAAAGGATATAGACATTTTGTCTTTTTACATGAATAAATTGTTTCACAAAATGGTTGTCTTGGTTTACAGCTCCACTAACAATACAGTACTGTGTCTATCTTTTCATCATTAATTATTTTCATCTTTAGTCCTCTTTGTCAATTTTCTGTGCCTAAGGAAAAAGGTTGTTTTTATTTTTTATTTCTTTTATTATTAGTGGTCTATTATTATTAAGTCTAGAATTAGACCATTCTTTTATATAGCTACTTATAGTTTGTAATTCTTGCCTCAAAAAATTATCTTTTAACCACTTATCTATTGGAGAATGGATTTTGGTTATATGTATACAATATGTCTCTGTATGTGTGCATGTGTGTGTACCCATATATGCATATAATGAATGCTATCCCTGGCTCAAAAGGAGCTCTTCAAGAGAGAAATTTCATTTCCTGACAAGAAGAAAAGAAGGAAATTAGAGCCAGAAGCTTGGCCACTTTCTATTTGAGAGGAGGTACCAAACTAGAATTATATGCTCTCTTAAATATTAATCTAGGGGATGCAATTTTGAATGCTTCCACTAGCAAATAATACAGAGGGAGGAAAAATCACTTAAATAAATTTAAAAATTTATGTGATAAATTAATTGAGAAATAAAATCTTTTCTATAGCATCTTTAACTATATGTTGCTTTATCCACTTAATGAAAAAAAGCAACATATAGTTAAAGATGCTTATTGACTTATAAATGCATAATAATATTATTGAAACTGATATTATGATTTGTTACTTTTCAAAGTTGTTGATGGCAATGTCACATTAAAATCCACTTTCAATATAATGGACAGATTATTTTAATGAAAATGATAAGTGGTGGGAGTATTGTATTGAACTCTGCACTAATATAATTTAATTGGTTTTGGGATAAAATAAAGGTTTACAAGCATTGATTGAAAAGGTGGACACACTGTACGTCATAATCACTTATATCAAGAAATATGATGCCATGCAGCTTTTCAACTTGTTAAAAGAGTATTCAGTTTTATCTTTTAAGTCATTAAAAGAAGATTATTTGGGGGGTTATTGTTATTTTTTAATTGTGTAGTGATGTAGAGTTTGGAATCAGAACCCTAGACTTCCCTCATTTAGCTGTTTCCAGAGATATTGACATCCCTGCAAAGATCTCTGGGTAGATTAGTTATTGTGTTAGCAAAAGAAACTGGGGAAATATATTCCCATGAGAAAGAATGCTGTTCCTAGGCAGGATGATAGAAAGCATCTGCTCCAATAGAATGTTCCAATTATAACACAATCACTATGTTCTACTTATAGCACCCTATGGAGCACATGTGAGGATGAGCCTACAGGAATCATTTTAAGGAGCTATGCTAGAGTTCTCTGGAAACTTCTGGAAACAAATGTGGTACAAGCATTCAAAGACTTGGGTGCTTTGGGGTGATGAAACAAAACCTTGGGAAGTCTTCCCTAAAGGGAGAAAGAAGGAGGTAGTAGTTCAGTCAATTATGTCAGACTCTTCATGACCCCATGAACCAAAGCACACCAGGCTCTTCTATCTTTCATCACCTCTTAAACTCTGTCTAAATTCATATTCATTGTTTCCATGACACTCTCTATCTTCTCTGCTATCCCTTTTTCCTTTTCCCTTTAATCTTTCACAACATTAGGGTCTTTTCTAATAAGTCCTCTCTTCTCATTATGTGGCTAAAGTATTTAAGTTTCAGCTTCACTATTTGACCTCCCAGGAAATAACCTGAATTAATTTCTTTAGGTATTGACTAATTTAATCTTTTTTGCTATCCAAGGGACTCTTAATTCTCCAGTTTTACTATTCAAAAGCATCTGTTCTGGGGCAGCTAGGTGGTGCAGTGGATAGAGCACCAGCCCTGAAGTCAGGAGGACCTGAGTTCAAATCTGGTCTCAGACACTTAACATTCCCTAGCTGTGTGACCCTGGGCAAGGCAAGTCACTTAACCTCAATTGCCTTAGTAAAAAGCAAAAAAAAAAAAAAAAAAAAGACAAAAGCATCTGTTCTGTTGTGCTCAGCTTTCCTTATAGTCCAACTCTCATAGTCATACATAGCTTTGACTACATGGACCTTTGTTGACAAGGTATGAGAATTTTCAAAACTGTCAGAGTGGAATGGCCACTAAACTGAAAGGAAAAGCTATTCTTTTCTGATCCTTACTAAAGGGAAGGAAAGTGAGCAGTCATTAAGAATTAAAAACTGAAAAGATCTTTTATTTCTTCCCCTCCTCTCATGCCCTTAACCTAGAAATGATGAACATACTTTAAAGTATAGAATAATTGGAACAAACTTGCATTTCTCCTCCCTTTCCTATTAAAAAGGAATTGTCTAGAAGCTACTATTTCCATTAAGCTGATAGAATATTACTTCTCACTATGGGAGAGAACTGAACTCAAAAGGAGATGGCCTCTGTAGCCAGGAGCGTGAGTTTCTGACTGTTCCTAATTCAAATAAATTCTTCTGCCCATTTCTCATTGTCTTCTCATTACTATTGTTTTATAAATCTCTTTATAGAAAAGAAAATTTTTCAACTAATCCTTTTGGGGTATAATTAATTCAGGCTCAGTTTGAGATTTGGGAAAAGATTTAAATCTTTTTAAGTAGAGAAACATTCTCATTTGAACACAGCTGAAACATGGAGGAGGAAGAACAGACATTGGCTCCATTTGGAAATTACAAGCACAAAGGAGGTACATTAAAATAGCACCATTAAGCAACCACAAGTTTCCAGAAACAGAAATATCTAAAACCAAAGAGAGGTGAATAACATGAATGTAAATATACTCCTAAAACTAGTAGAGAAATGCTTTTTGAAGCAAAGTCATGCTAACCCCATTTAAAAAAAAAGAAAAGAAAAAAAAGAATCTATGCTGGTGCTAGATTTGGTACAGCTATCTCTTAAAGCTTCTACTTTGTGGTGATCCTCCCCATAAATTTTACTTATGGGAGACATCCCTTTGGAACCCCATTCAATCTTTACATGTGGGGACCTCATCCTTGGGTAAAAATCTGTGCATAGTGATTTTTTTTCTTTGTTTTAGAAGATTATTCTATGTTGTTTGAATTTTTTTTTCTTTTTGCTGAGGCAATTGAGCTTAAATGATTTGCCCAGGGTCACACAGCTAGGGAATGTTAAGTGTCTGAGACTAGATTTGAACTCAGGTCCTCCTGACTTCAGGGCTAGTGCTCTATCCACTGTGCCACCTAGCTGCCCCTGTTGTTTGGATTTTTTAATGATAGTCTTAAATCCTGTTTTGTTTAATAAATCTTGTTTCATAATTTTTGTTTTGTTTTACCTCCAATAGGATTCTTACATCTCCACAATGAACAATTAATTTTATTTTGTCTACTCTATTTTCTACTATGAGAAGGCATTCAAGTTCCTTTTCAAATAAATTTTTCTCTTCTCTTTTGGTTTTCATTTTTTGAATATGCATATTTTGTTACACTTTCTGGTTGTCTACAACAATTATTAATTCTAGGAAAGTCCTGCTTGGTTGCCAATTTTTCTTTCCATTTTTATTGGATATTGTTCCTTAAGCCTCAGACACACAAGTTTTTCCTGCCATAATCTCTTTCCTCTAACATGGAAATTTTGTTATGCAAAATGTTTTATTTACACTATTAATTGATGTTCTGTGTGAATGATAACAAAGATGATTTTAATTAGACTCCCATTTTGCTTCAATCAGCATTAATCAGTTCAGTATGATTCCATACAGGTAATGACTATTAGTGATTATTGGTGATATACTCATCTAGTAATATATATTTAGTCAGTCTAGTCAACTAACATAAGAATTACATATATTAATACATATTTCACATATCCTAGCTATAGAAATAATTAGATAATATTAGATTCTTTTATTAAGTCCCAAAATTTAAACTACTAGTTATAAAATTGACTTGCCAAATATAAAATGGGTGGAATGTCTTGATGTGAGAAAGTCCTACAATTTATTTTTGTACCTCCAGACCACCCTCTCTTACCCAATCTGAGAAGGGAAGCATCTTAAGAGCACTTAGCAGAGATGACCCTTGCCTTGCTCATTCTGTGACCACCCATACTGATGCATTCTTTCTGGCACTCCTGAAGAATCAAAAGCAAGATCTGCCAACCAATAAGACTCTGTATTTTACTTTGCCTCTTCTGAGTCTTTGGGTATTAAGCACCAAAAAACAGGCCCTAGGAAAATAAATCTGAGGTCTCATTCATTGAAAGTATCTGATCCCTTTTAAAAATGGTTAATGCATTCTATTGGGCTTATATCCCAAAGAAATCATAAAGGAAGGAAAAGGCCCCACATGTGCAAGAATGTTTGTGGCAGCCCTTTTTGTAGTGGCTAGAAACTGGAAATTGAATAGATGCCCTTCAATTGGAGAATGGCTGAATAAATTATGGTATATGAATATTATGGAATATTATTGTTCTGTAAGAAATGACCAGCAAGATGATTTCAGAGAGGCCTGGAGAGACTTACATGAACTGATGCTGAGTGAAATGAGCAGAACCAGGAGATCATTATACACGGCAACAACAGTACTATATGACAATCAATTCTGATGGACATGGCTCTCTTCAACAATGAAATGTTTCAAACCACCTCCAATTGTTCACTGAAGAAAGCCATATACACCCAGAGAGAGGGATGCGAAATGTGGACCACAACATAACATTCTCATACTCCTTGATTGATGTTTGCTTACATTGTGTTTCCTTTATCTGATATATCGTTTGTGTAGATAAGATTTTTCTTGCACAACAATGATAAGTTTGGAAATATATATACATATATTCGATTTGCCAATATTTTAACATAATTAACATGTAGTGGATGTCCTGCCATCTAGGGGAGGGGGGGAGTTGGGGGGAAAAATTTGTAACGGAAAGCTATGTAAGGGTTATTGTTGAAGAATTACCCACACATATGTTATGCAAATAAAATAAAATTTAAAAAAAATGGTTAATGAAGTTCCAATTGTTCAGTGATGAAGAAAGCCATAATATACACCCAGAGAGAGACCTGTGGGATCTGGATGTGGACCACAACACAGCATTTTCACACTTCCTGTTGATGTTTGCTTGCATTTTGTTTTCCTTCTTTGGTTTTTTTTTTTCTTGTAGATCTGATAACTGTATAAATATATTTGTATACTGTATACATATATTTGATTCATCATATGTTTTAACATAATTAACATGTATTAGACTACTTGCCATCTAGGGGAGGGGGTGGGGGGAAGGAAAGAAAAATTTGGAACAGAAAGCTTTGTAAGGGTCAATGTTGAAAAATTACCCATACATATGTTTTGCAAATAAAAAGCTTTAATAAAAAAAAATAAAAATTTAAAAATTGTTAATGGCTAGGAGCTCTGCATCAGTGGTTTTTCTTATAGATTGGATAATTTTGTAACTCTTGATAAGTATCAGATTAATGTGACTTTGAGCAAGTGTTTTAACTAACTCCATAACAATCATATTATTTATTATAAGTTGGCTTTTAAAGTTTTTTTAAAGTTACTGATACTGGTTTTCATGATCTTAATTGTTTCTGTTGCACTGATATTAATTTGCATAGATGTTTATCATGTATGTGCTGCATATTAATTATACACAGAGCTAGCTTATAGTATAAGGGCATAACTTTTTATACTGGTCTTGTTGATTATCTTAAATATGAAGCAATTTCTTGAAAATGGATGCTGAATTGTTTATATTATATATCATTACAGTCATTCTGATATCAAAATGCAAATTATGCCTGACATTTTTTTTTAATTTGAAAAGAAAATGTAAAAGAAACTGCAAAGTAATGTTTTAGTCAAGCCAGGGAGCACTATCACAAGTTCAGACAGCTCTACAAACCTATACTCACCACAAGTTCAATTATTGTAAACTGTTTCACATACTTTTATCAATCTCCTAACTTCGTATTTCTCTTTCCCAGATTTGTACTACCACCTTCCTCTTATTCATCTTTCTATTCATACCAATACCCCATTTTTTTCTTTATCTTATCAATTCATTTATAAGACTATAAAGTGGCTAGTTACTTAGAAGAACATACTTGTTTGAAACTTGCTTTCATCTCTGTGGTCCAATTCTCCCCTGTACATAAAAGTAATAAAAATGCTTTATCTAAGCCAGAAAAATGCACAATACTGAATTAATTCTTTGAGGGGAATAGAACATAGGTTACTTCTATATTATTGCAAAACATACAGACTTTCTTGTGCCAAAATACTTCAAAGGATATTTAAACCAAAAGATAATTTCATTTTTTCTAGTGATAATAGTAAGGATGAAACAAATTCACTTTATTACAATCATTCACTTTTCTTGTACTTTTGGGTCTCAAATGTTTAATTTTAAATAATGTTATTATTCATAAAAATTTCTTTTTCTATCTTTGTTATTCTTGTTTAGTCATTTTTCAATCATGTCCAACTCATGACCCGTTTGGGGATTTTTTTGGCAAGGATACTGGAGGGGCTTGCTATTTCCTTTTCCAGTTCCTTTTCCACAAGAGGAAACTGAAGAACGAACAGGATTAAGTGATTATCCCAGGGTCACACAGCTAGTCTGAGATCAAATTTGAATCAAAAGAGGAGTCTTCCTAACTCTAGACATGTCACTCTATCCATTATACCACCTAGCTTCCCTTTCTTTTTCTAAAGGATATTTAAAATCCTGTTTGGAGTTTTGTCTTGTTTCAGATTTTGCTTTTGTACAATTTTACAACTTTCCTCTTAAGACTTGCATATCTGATAGTTTTGTTTTCTTTTTTTTGTTTTTTTTTTAAACCAAGAATTTCAAATAAATCAATTCTAGGATCTAGATCTAGAGCTCTGTTCTGGAAAGTAAAAGTAAATATATTTGTGAAAAAAGTTAAAGCTAAGGATAATAAATTTACAAAATATATCTGTGATGGTTCACATATTTAAAAACTACCTGCTCCATAAGTAAAGCAACAAAAAAAAATTAAGATCTACTTATTCATAACTTAACCATTCTACAAAAGCAATTCTCATTTTATTTTAGAGGCCTAGATATTTCTAAATATGAATGGTTAAAGATATCTTTTATCATGAACAAATCTGACACATTTTGTCTTATCTATGTGAATGATAATGGCAACAGCACATTGAAACAAATATTTGAGCCTGAAAATCTTATTATGTATTGGCAATAGGTTATCTGGTTTATTAAAGTAATATAAAATTATTACAATTCATAACATGATTTCTGTGAAATAGGATTTTCTGTTACACCTGTTACAAAGACAAAATGTCAATCTCAATTACTGAAAAGGAATAACAAGTAGCAGACCATCAGTGACATTACTTTTAAAAAACTTTGTAGAGGAAAAATATACCTACCCATCATGTTAATAATATTATTATTATTGTGACTGATATAGATATGAAAATTATAAATGAATTTTCAATAAATAAACATCCCTGTTACATAATTATTATCTGCCTTATGAGGATGTTTAAGACCTATAAATTCTAGGATTTGTAGTTCAGATGGACAAAAAGACATATATAGATATATAGGTATGTGTATATTTGTGAGAGAGACAGAGACCAGAGACAGACAGATAGAGAAGATGAAGTAAGAGACCTCAAGAGATGAGCAACATCAACATTGGGAGTCAGTCTATACCCAAGGCTTAACGAGCTAAACCAAAATCAGTCCCATAGAGGCAACAAAGGAAGAAAGAGTGAAGAGATCAAAAGGCAAGAGCAAAATGAATATTAAACTGTAGCATAGAAGAGATCTAGGAAGGATGTCAGTATCTTTAGGAAAGAAGCTTGACTCACATTGATCCACTGAAGGTATACAAAATGAGATACTTGTTTATTGTTCAGTCATGAACAATGCGTGACCCCCGTGGATGATCCATACTGGATATGGGATTTTCTTAGCAAAGATAATGGAGTAGTTTACCTTTTCCTTCTCCAGTGAGATTAAGATAAACAGAGGTTAAGTATCTGAGACAAGATTTAGACTCTTCCTGACTCCATATCTAGTATTCTATCCACTGAGCCATCTAATTGTCTCCAGACACTTGTAGGTGTCTCAGTTAACAAAAGGAGAGGTTTACTTATCCTAAGCTTTAAAAGTATACTCTATAAGGATATAGCACTCATTATAGGGAGAGCTGACCCATCCTCCCCTCCCCGAAGAAATGCTTTGGGACTTTTGCCAAGTTAAGAATACCAATTCCTCTCTTTATGCTTTTAGATGAACAAAAGATCATGACAATAAAGCCTGAGGCCATAAAAAAGATGCATCAACTACAAGTCAGCTTGAGCCTTAGCCTCCTGGACCAATTAAATATTATAGACAGCTTCATTGGCTTTTAGGAAAAGAGCCATCTAACCTTCTGTTCGAGGGAGGGCTCAGCACAGTTCCCTGCAGGCATCTCAAAACAGAAGATTCAATCTGAAACTACCAGTTGTACCCACCTCTTCAAGGACTAAGGGAAGTTCAAGAAATGGTCTGCTTTTCCCCAGCTTCCCCTTTCTATACTTATCCAATAACAAACTGCAAATATTCTGTTATTTTCTCTACCCTGAATTTTGCCTCAAATACAAAGAAGTCAGGGGATAGGTAGAAATAAACATAAATTGAAAATTAGGCAAAGAGTCAACCTAAATGTTAGGAATTTTCCTAATTAGGGGCTCTAAAATATTATTATACTCCTAACTTTTTGTCTGATTTAACTATATGAAGCAGTAGAAGAAACAATCGTAAGAATCATTAAATTGTACCTAAATTAAAAACCAAGTCAGGTGTCATAACATGATATGTTTCATTAAATCTATAGAAATAAAGAGGATAGGAAGGAGAGGAGGAATGGATCTTAAAGAAAAAAGTACTCTTCATAATAATACAAAGATAAGGTTCACACTAGTTCCTTCCCTAATTTTCACAAATTTCAAATAACTCATTTAAATTAAGGAAGGGGAAGGGAGAGAAAATAAATAGTAAGTGTCTAAGGCTCCATTTGAACTCAGGTCCTCCTGATTCTAGGGCTGATGCTCTATCTACTGGGCAACCTAGCTACTCCTAGGTACTTCTTTACAATCATTTTCTCATTTGATCTTCACAACAACCCTGCTAGGGAGGTACTATTATTATGTCCATTTTACTGATTAAGTAATGTTTTCCAGAAGAGGAAACTGAAGAAGGAACAGGATTAAGTGATTATCCCAGGGTCACACAGCTAGTCTGAGATCAAATTTGAATCAAAAGAGAAGTCTTCCTAACTCTAGAGGCAAACTGAGGCAAACAGATTAAGTGACTTTCTCAATGTCATATAGGTAGTGTCTGAGGCCAGATTTAAATTCAGGTTTTCCTAATTCTAACCCAGAACTCCATGAACTGTAGCACTTAGCTTCCTGTGGACATGACTATTCAACTTGGAAAAATAAAGAGACCAGAGCAGCTAAAAGGATGAATGCATAAGCATCAGATCTAGAGAAGAGACCAAATCTGAATTGACTCCAGATCCAGTGTTTTATCCACTATACCACAAGCTGCTCATAGGAATCTTTACTTTTTGTGGGGGACAGGAGGAAAGTAACAAAAGATTTATCATACTAATTGTGTTAGATCAGATGGTGTACAATCTGCTTTCCTCAACTCTGAAATGGAGTTAATAATAGCACTTTTCCTCCCAGAGTTGTTGTGAGGATCAGGAAATGTTTTTAAAGTGCTGAGCACAGTGCCTGGCAGATAGTAGGTACTTAATAAATGCTTGTTTCCTTCCTTCCTTTCTTCCCAGAATACACATTCAAAAAGAAAGTGAGGCCTGGCCTACAGACACAGTAGGTGTTAAGAGATAGTGCATTTGCTATGAATAACACAAAACAAGATCCAATATATGTTAATATGTGCAATTCTTCTATACATATTTCCACAGTTATGCTGCACAAGAAAAATTAGATGAAAAAAAGAAAAAAAATGAGAAGGAAAGCAAAAAGCAAGCAAGCAACAACAAAAACAGTGAAAATGCTATTTTGTGATTCACATTTAGTCCCCACAGTCCTCTCTCTGAGTGCAGATGGCTCTGTCCATCACAAATCTATTGGAACTGGCCTGAATCACCTCATTGTTGAAAAGAGCCACATCCATCAGAATTGATCATCACATAATCTTGCTGTGGCCGCGTACAATGTTCTCTTGGTTCTACTCACTTTACTTAAAATCAGTTCATGAAAGTCTCTCCAAGCCTTTCTGAAATCATCCTGCTGACAGTTTCTTTTAAAACAATAATATTCCATAAAATTTATATACCATAATTTATTAATCCATTCTCCAACTGATGGGCATCCACTCAGTTTCTAATTCCTTGCCACTACAAAAAGGGCTGTTACAAACATTTTTGCACATGTGGGTCCTTTCCCCTTTTTTATGATCTCTTTGGGATACAAGACAATACAGTTACCCAGATTCTTGAAAGTGAAGATAGGATTCAATCATGATCCTTTTAGAGGAGTAGAAATCTCTATGGGGCGGCCTTTCTGTGCTAGATCTAAAATTATATTATAAAGCAGTAGTGATCAAAACCATTTGGTACTAATGAGGGTGGCCTAGCTGCACCAGATCTAAAACTATATTATAAAGCAGTGGTCACCAAAACCATTTGGTACTGGATAAGAAATAGAGTAGTGGATCAGTGGAATAGGTTAGGTTCACAGAACAAAATACTCAATGACAATTGTAATCTAGTGTTTGATAAACCCAAAGACCCCAGTTTTGGGGATAAAAACTCACTATTTGACAAAAACTGCTGGGATAATTGGAAACTAGTCTGGAAGAAATTAGGCATTGACCCACACCTAACACCATATACCAAAATAAGGTCAAAATGGATTCATGATCTAGGCATAAAGAATGATATTATAAACAAATTAGAACAATGTAGGATGGTTTACCTCTCAGACCTGTGGAGGGGGAAGGAATTTGTGACCAAAGAAGAACTAGAGGTCATCATTAATCACAAAATAGATAAGTTTGACTATATCAAGTTAAAAA